>CAKNXH010001180.1:51727-108958 GCA_932178445.1 Andricus quercusramuli
ATGCATTTTATCAAATTGTAGGGAAGTTATGGTAATTTATATATTTTAAAAATCGGTTTTTCATAGTAAAACTTTTTTCATTAGCATAATTCAGACTTGATGCAAGAATATAAAAGATTCCTTGGTTCGAAACGAATCGATTGACCTATAATAATAACGCATTTTACCAAAGAGTAGGGAAGTTATGGTAATTTATATATTTTGAAAATCGTTTTTTTATAGTAAAACTTTTTTCATTAACATAATTCAAAGTTGATGCAAGAACAGAAAAGATGTGTTGATTCGAGACGAATCGATTGATCTATAATAGTAATAATAATAATAATACACTTTATTGAAGATTAGGGAAGTTCTGCTCATTTTTAATATCTGAATCATCAGTTTCAAACAGAAAAACTTTTTTCATCGACATAATTTAAAGTTGATGCATGAATAGAAAGGACTTTTTGGTCATAAATTTTCAAATAGAGTAATATTATGACAATTTTTGTCAAGAAATCATAAAGCTGGGAAAGGGATAGGGTGCGACAGAACTTTTTCTTTCCCTTTTCCAGCTCAAAAAATTATTATTTCGAACGCAAGATTTGATTTGTCTGATTTGTCTTTGTATTTAAAACATTTTTTGTATTATTATGTAATTTTTCATTTTTTGTAAATTTCTATTTTTAAATTGAGCAAAATGAAGACTTTGGTTTGTCTATTATTGAAAAAAATTACTAATGCTTCTTCTATGAGGAAGCAAATACATTTGCTAACGGGAAGCAAAGTGCTCGTGAACTGAGCACCATATAATTATAAATACAAACTAAGTGGAAACACTCGAGATCGAATTCACAGCTAGTTTGAAATTGAACCACGTTTATAATTGTGTGATCAAATTGTTTCAAATGAACTATTTAAATTGTCCGTAGAATTTTATGCTAGAAAGAAGAAAGTTCTATTTAGTAAATATTGTTTATTCTTTTATGTATTTTTCTATACGTATAGCGCTTGATCTCATTTTCGTTCTAAAAAAAATATATATATATATCGACGCCTCCATTCAATACAAGTCTATATGCTGACAGCGCCGTCTATGAGACTATATGCGAAATGGGCCGTGTATGAGACTATGTGAAATTTGTGCCGAGTATGAGACTATCTGCATTCTAGCAACTTTTCAGGAGAGCTGTTTGAAGTTTGAAATGTTTAAAAAAAGTCATAGGTGCACTCTAAAATAATGAAAATTGTTGCTTATGTTTACTCAACTTCTAATCTCAATATTGCCCCACAAATTCTGTCAATGAACGAGTTTGAAATCAATAAAAAGTTGATAATAAGTAGATGACTTTTCTCAGAATGGATATAATTTTAATAATAGCTAACAAAAATGAATAAATTTGAAATATATAAATCACTGAAGTTGATGTTTGAAGTATATGGATGTTTTTTAATAATTTGCCTGTTTGCAAATTACTTGAAAGCTGTAGGAAATAAAGAAAAAGCTTATATTCGAGGTTATGTTATTATATATAACCTCCAGATGTCACATAGTATCCTTGGTGTGGATACAACATACAGGGTTGCCACCACTGCATTAAAAAACCATACCTCTTATTTAATAACAAGAAAGTATAATTCCGTCGATAATTGTATTTCGACTGTGACTTTTGAATAAGATCATATAAATGGAATTTCCTGTGTTGTGTTTTTAAAAAAAATGTACTTTTTGTAGGATATATTTACATTCTTTCGCATATTTTTGATTTTTCTTATTTTGTCGCCCTTCCTTCGGAATGTCTGGCATGCTATAGATCCATAATGCACGCAAAATTAAATAAAAATACTAATTTATATATTCCTTTAATACTTTACAGAATTGTAAAATATTTTAACAAACGATGCAGGATTGTTTACTCTATTAGAATATAATAATAACTCAAAATCGTCTAAAATGCAGATAGTCTCATACTCGGTACAAATTTCATATAGTCTCATACACGGCCCATTTTGCATATAGTCTCATAGACGGCGCTGTCAGCATATAGACTTGTATTGAATGGAGGCGTCGATATGTATATACTTGTCACTTATCTGATTAAAAAAAAATCACTGTCCATCCGAGGCCTGCGTGATTCATATTACAAGTTTATTATTTAAAAAGATTCATGCCACTATTTTTCTACTACTTTTCAAAATGTATAGCCCTGTAAATAACTCGAGGCCTCACAGCTTTCCATAATTATTTATAAAAAATAAACATTTCCAGGCTAAGAAGGACAAGACTTCCGTGGCAACATTCACGATGCAAGATGAAGCGATGTCTGTGTCTTCGAGATTGATTGAAGATTCGCAAGTGATGGTACTTGCAGTTACGAGAAGCGGCCAAGCTCACTTGTACAAATATCAACCGAATGGATCAACCCTAAAACCAATCAAACCCTCATCGAACATATTTGTTGTAGCTGACTCCAGTCAAAAGGAACAAAACATCCAACAAATTCCCATTTTGAAAGCACAACTAACAGAAGATAGAAAATGTCTTTTGGCTTATGGATCATTTTCAAATATAACTTTTGAGAAAGTAGCACCCGATTTTTCAGAAAAGGTCATGTATTTGGAGAGGACAGATTACAAGAGGCCAAGGGAGAAGAAAGACGAGGCTGTATCGAAAATAAAGGCGACGGATATTGAAGGCGAAGTGCAGTACCTCGTGCCAGGTGATTATTAAAATATTTTAATAATTCTAGGGTGGCCGCTTGACCGGGAACTGACCGGATATTTCACACATTTTTAGAAGAAAAATGTATCCAATCACTTGAAATATCACAAACTAAATATCACATGATGATGTAATGCAATTTAAAATAATAACTATACCTTTTCTCTTTGTCGAACAATCATTTAAAAATTGAAAATAAATTCGATTTCAACTATTTTTTTAAATGTAAAAATCATTTGTTAACTTTTTCAATTCGATATTCCTGCGAAAATATAAAATAGTTTTGCAAAAATAATTTTAAGAGAATATTTTTAAGTATTTCAAAACAAAAACGAATTTTTAATGTATAAATAACAATGGAACTAACATTGCTTTGAAACTACGTTCAATTAGAGATATTTAACTTTAATATAAAAAGTGTTATCTGTAAAGAAAATAATCGTTCGATTCTTTATTTTTCTAGCTTTAAATTGCTTAAAGTGATATAGTATTGAAAATTAAAAAATGTATTGATTCACTTCTCAATTTAGAGCATTGAAAATGATAACATGGATTTATATTTTTCGAACCGAATCTGAATCTCTGAACAGTACAGTATATATGACTTTAAAAAAATCACTCAGCAATTTTACTGAATTTAATTTTAAATTATATGTGTAAAGTATTGAGCGTTTAAATTTAAAACAAAAATAATTAAAAATCAAACTCAAAATTGAAAATTTAAAAGTTCGAATTTATTAATTTAGTGGACTGGGAAAAATGTTTTCAAACCTGGAAATGGCCGGGAATTTTTTTTCTTCGATGAAAATCCACCCAGAATTGGTCTTAAGATTATTTAGATTCTTCATTATCTTACTATTTGTTTTTATTTGTATTTAGGAGCAACAGGTACTACACAAAAAAGATCGGGACGTTCTGGAGCAGGTTCTCAGATACCGTTGAAGGACCGATTGGAGAATCTTAGCTTAAATACCGAAACTAGCATGCCAGGAAAAACAACGAGTAAAGGAGATAACATGGTCCAATTGCTTATGCAAGGTTTACAGAGTAAAGAAAGAGATATTTTAAACAATGTGCTCTTTATTAAGAAAGAAAGCGTGATTAAAAATACGATCGCCAAGTTGCCAGTTCAGGCGATCATACCTCTACTTAAGGAATTAACAGTCATGTTGCAAGGAAAGACTTACCCGTAAGTTTCTTATTTCTTCTTATTACACTTCTTTTTTTATTCATTTGGCCTTTCCGACATGTAAGAAATAAAAGAAAGCGTTAAAAAATTCCTATTACGTCACGTTTTTGAGAAAAATAATCTGAAAGTTTGAAATAAATGTTTACCAGTTTTAAGTAATCATAACTGATGAAACCGATATTTTCGCCAATTTTTTTTTCTATATAAATTTTGACTCATGGGGATTTCAAGTCTAAAATCGAAACAAAATTTTGTACATTGAATATTTTATATTAATTAATTAAGAAAGTGGTATTAAAGTCCCAATAATTTAAATCATATGCATGTTGTATGTACATATTTAAAGTTCAATCAATAATAATAGTATATTATGTACCTAGGGGGAGAAAAAGTGCCTCTCCCCTTTGGCGCATACGATATTTTTTATAACAAATGGATGATTTCAGACATTTCTCGATATACAGTCATGATTTCAATCCATATTAGATTTTGTATAATGGAGCATGAAATTAATGTTAAACTAATCTATGGTAATTTTAGAGGTGATTCATGGTATTTTACCATAGATTACCCAAAATTCATTTTAAAAATTTTCATAAATTACCGGAAATTTATGAAAAATGTCGGTCATTTATGGTAATTTCACAGGTAAATATAATAACTTACCCAACATTCATTTTTAGAAATTTTCATGAATTTCCGGAAATTTATGAAAAATTTCGGTAATTTATGGTAATTTTACAGGTAAATATGGTATCTTACCATGGAATACCCAAAATTCATTTTTAAAAATTTCCGGAAATTCATGAAAAATTTCGGTCATTCATAGTAATTTTACAGGTAAATATGGTAACTTAGCCAAAATTAATTTTCAAAAATTTCCATAAATGTCCGGAAATTTATGAAAATTTTCGGTAATTTATGGTTATTTTACAGGTAAATATGGTAACTTACTATGGAATACCCAACATTCATTTTTTAAATTTTCCATAAAATTCCGAAAATTTATGAAAAATTTCGGTAATTTATGTTAATTTTATAGGTGTATCTGGTAACTTTCCATAAATAACCGCAAAATTCTATTATCTGCAACCAAAATTTCCTCTCAGTTTTTACCGTGAGTGGGCTAATAATCATAAAATGCGAGCTCATAGATGCATAATTCTCATTATTCATCTCTGACGTCACTTTTCAGTCCCTAGGGAGTAAAAAGTAGAGCTTTAGTCCCGCTTCATAGGCGTCGAAAAGGGCTGAAATCATGCATGTGTCATAAAAATATTATTTATTGGACACTTTTTCATGGAAACACTGTATCCTTGTATTTCGTACAAATTTTACAGTTACAATGTTTTCAATTGAAATTGTACGCATTTTCTACTTCGAATAAAAATGCATCAGTTTAGTATATTAGGGATTAGGAATATATCAATATCGAAAACTACGAGTTGAAATTGTTCAACTTACAAAACTCATCATTGTGTGTATGTGAAATTTAAATATTGTAACTCACATAGTACAAATGTTTTCAGTTTCAATTATAATTTTTTAATTTTACGTTCACTTTCGACAGATTTCCAATTGAAGTTGTTCAATTTTTTAATTTTTATGCACTCAGGCCATGTAGAACTTAGCAGTTATCTGCCTTACCGACTTTTTTTATATATACACGAATATTGAGATATTGAGTTGAAAATCTGAGGAAATTAAACTTATTAAAC
This sequence comes from Andricus quercusramuli, assembly GCA_932178445.1. NCBI lineage: Eukaryota > Metazoa > Arthropoda > Insecta > Hymenoptera > Cynipidae > Andricus > Andricus quercusramuli. The sequence goes on from CAKNXH010001180.1 coordinate 57,336, forward strand.
CTTAACTTTTATAAAATTACGACAAGAAGCCTTTCATTTATTCAATGTCCCAAATTTTCAACTTGATATCTCATTTTGTGTGGACGTGAGTTAGTGCAAAAAATGTCGGTAAGGTTAATAGAAATTGTGTAAGTGTTACGTGGCCTTGAAATATAAATTCTTTAACTTTGTACCTTAAAGTACAACATTTTAAAGTACAACCTTCAATATGATTCAACTTTGTAATCTTTCCAATTTGAAATTGTATAGTTAAATTCAAATTTTAAATGCTTTCAATGTGAGATTATTATTTTTTTAAACTGAACAACATCGAACGAATCCACTTTAAATGTTTTGCTACATGTTCAACTTGAAATTCGGTTAATCTAGGATTATTTAAACACTTTGAATTTAAATTTAAAACGGCTGAATATTTTCTCAGGTAAGATATTTTTCAGAAAGGTCAAGTTCATTCTTGAAGTAACTTTCCACGAGGAATTCAATGGTGACCTTTATTTTGATCTTGACGATGACCTTCGAGGTTTTGTCAAGGCCAACTTAAAAAAAATGGACCCCCCCTTTTTTACATCGGCAATCGATAAAGCAAGAAGTTTTACGTTCAAATATGTACCCAGATCATACATGGGTACATTATAACCTTGAAGGTCACTCTTAGGTCATTTAAACTTGAACAAGGTCTGCATACCTCTGGGAATGGAAGCTTTTAAAATTTTGTTTGTAACGAGCAAAGTTACAAACTTTAACAAGACGTATTCAGTAGTGACCTTAAGCATAACCTTGACGATTGCCTTCAATGTCATTTCAAGGTCATTTTTTGTCCATTGGAAACTCCCTTTCAAGGTTACAATGTACCTATATATGACCTGGGTACATATTTGAACATAAAATTTCCCGTTCTATGGATTGCCGATGTAAAAAAGGGTGTTTCCATTGAAAAAATAAGTGGACCTTGAAACCCCCTGAAGGTCATCGTCAAAATCAAAATAAAGGTGACCATTGAATTTCTTGTTGAAAGTTACTTCAAGACTGAACTTGACCTCCCTGAAAAATATCTTACCTGAGGAAATATTCAGCTGTCTCGGGACTTTTATGACACCCGGTATAAAGTTTTCGCCTTCCTGAAACATTTTAAATAACGGCCATATGCGTCTATAATTATGAATATATTTTCTGTAGTTTTAGATTTCAAATGTTTATTTAATGTTTTTCATACGTTTTATTTGTATATACATTCATATTTCAGGATTGTTTTTTTTTTAAAGATTTTATGTTTAAAATTGTATATTCTTGGTGGCTTCTTCCTAAAAATTGTTTAGTCTTATAAACTCGTAATTTGAAATTGTCGTCTGTGAATTTAAAACTTCATTTACATATCAATTTCAGTGCAAATTTAATTTTCTAAGAGTGTGAATTAACATCCTACGTTTTATTTTTATTCTTCAGAAGTAAAATTGCAGTTATGTGGTTGAAAACTTTGATCGCAACACATGCCGCACAGCTTTTATCTCATCCGGATATTGGAGAAGAACTTAGTCCCATTTTGAGTATAGTAGATGCCAAGTTAACTCTCTTAACCGAATTAGCAAGGTTAAGAGGCCGTGTTTCTCTAATAACTGGACAGATTTCGCACATTAACGAAAAACAGGAAAGGGATCCTACAGAAGAAAGTCTACTAGTATATCAGGATCAAGGTACTTATTCGTACCTTCATTTCCCATCCAAATTGTCAAAAATTAAATATCTTAATTTTAGCAGGTCTTGATTTTCAACGAAATTTCGAATAAACATTCTATTTATGCTTACAGATTCCACAGACGAAAGTACGGACGTAAATGAAGTAGAATTAGGAAGCGAGTCGGACGAAAATTGGGAAGAGATTTCGGATCAAGAACAACAAGATGAAGCTGAAAACTGTAAATCGGACGACGATGCTTCCATTTGCAGTTGAAATCGCACATAAAAGAATTAAAAGTAAGATTTTTCCGTTGTATGATAGTCGGCAACAGCTGAGTGAAAATAACTTGATAGTTTTTATTTAAAATATAACCTCGTCTTTTCAGTATTTTCTGAAGTTCCGAAACGAGGATGATCAACAAACCCTAATTCCTCATATATTATATTTTTTATCGACATTTATCAAGAGAAAACTAGCCCGGATTCGTGCCCGCATTGCACTTTCTATTGTAAAAATAAAACTTGTACATTGAACACTTTCGGAAACGTTTTTCAAGATTGTGAACTTTTCTTGCTTGAATATGCGTTTGAAAATATGTGTAGATTTGAATTTTGATTGTTTCATTACAAATGCTAATTCCTCTGAAGATGAAATCATCGAGTATGATTCAGGTGAGAAAATATATTGTAATTCGGTTGCACTTTGTAAATCGAAGAGAGAACGAATGGATGAATTCATTGAGAGGTGAATCATTCTGAGGGACATGTTACAAGTTTATATTTTTTAAACTTTCAGCACTTCATATTCTGTATGAACCGAAAAGGAAATGTACGATAGAAACTAATTGAAACCTGAATAATGACGAGAATTCAAGATCTATGGCATTTTATGATGAGATACCTTTCCCAACTAATATTAAGCGACGAGATGCAGGTAGAAACGATCGCAATATTTTTATATAGCTTTGAGTCCTTCATCAGGCAACTACAAATTAAAAGCGTATGAAATTTAAACATCTTATTTTCAAAATGTTCCAAATTGAAGATTATAAAATAAAAATGTTCATGAGCAGACACTTTCAAATTTAAATCTTTAAAATAGACTAGATATCGTAGTGTTGTATTTTAAATTAAAAAAAAAAGTTTTCTTGTATAAATAGAATAAACCATTTTTAAACTTCGTCAATCGGTATTGATGAATTATAAAAGGTTCAACAATAGGTCAATCGATGCGTCTCGAAGACGCGAACAAATACACCAGATATCATATTGCTGTATTTTGAATATCATCATATATCATAATTTTATTTGATAACACAGTCCTGCTAAGTACATCAATCGATTTTTCTCATCATAACGAATAAATTTAGTACTTACATTATTGCTATTTTCAAAATTAGGAAAGTTTTTCTCTTGCAATCGTTAGAAAAATTTATAAAGTTGTGCATATCATAACTTCCTTTGGTCATAAAATGTTTCTAAATACCTCAATCGAGTTATCTTGTGCAGATGAATAAGTTTACTACTCATTACGTTGCTATATTCCTAATATTTAAAAAACACCTATAAACAAAAAAAAATTAAAAAATTGCTTGATGAAAAGTTGTGTATGGAGATAGCCGTAAACATTCTATGGAATTGTATAATGGGCATAAGAATCGGAGGGGACTAGTCACATGCTTCCTAACTTGGGCGCGGGAATTGACTTATAAGTTACAAGGGGGAGTCAACCATTTCGACCCAAAGAAGGATGCATTTCTTTAAATTCTACTTATAAACTTTGTCTTTCCTAAACAAAATCCAAATTGCAACAAAATTCACATCTAAACGATTTTTGAGAATAATATATAATCGGAAGAAAAAATTGATCTTTTCTGATCCGGCTCTAAACTTAATCAATAATGAGCACTATGTTGTGTAAAAAAATGAAGTTCGAAAATTTTAATCTTCACAAATATGGTATACCTCTGCGAGGAAGCAACCATGATCAATTTAAATTGCTTTAATTTTCCACTTTTATGCCTTAAAAACGCAGTTTTTAATGTAGAGAAGTTGTAGGCTCCGGAAGCTACGATCATGTTTCCTTAAAGAAACCATTTCAGAAGCTACTGTAACGTGTACGTCATCCGCTTCTGCTCCTTCTGTCCTAGAAGGTAAGCAAGAGCGGGAAATTTACGCGTGATAACATCGGGCAACACTGTTCCTTGGAGTCAGGTCTCTAGCCGCGGATGACCTTACGCGGCAGACAAGACAGTTGGGGATGAAGGTATCACCTCTGGATACTTTTTTAGAGCTACCAATCTTTGTAGAATGTTAAGAGGAACAGTGTTGACGGACCAGATGGAGTGATCCCAGAAGAACAGCGTTTTGCATCCGGTTCGCGATGGAATGAGCCTGACGCTGGCAAGCCGGAATCTTGTTGAGTTGGCTGATAAATGAAGCTTTCATACCTACAAGACAGCCGAGTATGAGAATTATAAGATGGACTTTGTAGCTTTGGTACAGCCTACTCAGCTCGAAAAGAAGTGCTTGATATTTCGCCTGTTTTTCGCCCTCCTTTGCCGTGATATTACCATCGGCTGGTGCCGAGAATTCAATCACGTAAATGATCTTGTTCTTCAGATCTTGGAGGACAATATCAGGCTTCGTAGCACTGATAGGTTGAGTGGTGGAGAATGAGAAATTCCAGTAGATCTTACACTGATCATTCTCCACAACGGACTCGAGTTCCCCCTGGGCGTATGTCAAGACGGGCAATAGATCAACACCATAGAAATGCCTAAGATGGTAATAGAACACTTTTAGAGCTTCATTGTGTCTCTCTATGTACGCGCAGCGTGCATATTTAGAGCATCCACTGAGAACATGTCCAAGTGTTTCGGGCTCTTGCTTGCACGCTCGGCAGTTGGTATCGCGTACAGGTACATTCATTATGCGCTCGCGGTAAACTAAGGTGTCTATGACACCGTCTTGACAGGCAAAAAGAAATCCCTCGGTCTACGATCTCAATCCAGCAGACTTGAGAAACATGTTGGACAGACCCATCGAGAGCACTTCTCTACGTATGTTGCCGTAGAACTTACCATGAAGGGGTTTGTCAGCATGTTCTCTTAGTAGAAGCGTATGTTCTGCTTCCTGTATACGACTTTTGAGCACCAGAGGTCTTAGCGATGCTAGGCCATATGTAGTGTCACTGGAATTAAATGGGAGGTCCAGCTCCTCTGCTGCCCTATTTGCGGAATGGTATAGAAACGCCGCAGCATTGGCGACTTCATGTTTATGTACGAGTCGCATAAGAGAATCCGTGCTTTTTAGAACTGAGCAGGATGTAGCCAGAACCGTTCTTCGATGAAGACACTCTAAGCTTAGCAAGCCTCTACCCCCTTTATCGCGAGGGAGATATATTCGAGGTACGGAAGATCTATGATAAAGACTTCGTTGTATTGTCATCATCTTGCGTGTGCTTCGATCAAGTTGCTTTAACTCATGGACGTTCCATTTTACTGCACGAAACGTGTAGAGCAGTATAGGAACGGCCAACATATTGGTCGCCTGGATCTTATTCTTCCCAGATAATTCGGAAGCAAGATATGTATATGTTTCTCCAATACCAAGATGTTGAATGGTATTTCCGCCTATGAGTTGAACATCCTGATCGTCACAGGATGATGTAGTTTCTAGTCTTCCTTGGTGTAGGTGGACGCAGGCACACTTGTTCAGTCCGAAGCTCATGCCAATCGCTTTAGAATACGCTTTTGCCGCCTCGACAAGGATTTTAAGGTCCTCTTTCGAGGTAGCAAAGAGTTTAAGGTTGTCCATGTATGAAAGGTGGTTGACCTTATATTCTCTTCTGTTCTGGCGGGCCAGATTGGTATCCAGAGCTTTTGCCTCGGAGCACAATAGATAGAGGCAAGAGGGAGATGCAGACAAGTATCGGACTTAGAGAGTCTCCTTGATAGACCCCCCTCTTATATGTGATATAGCTTGTAGTCACTTTTCTTTTGTCAGATGTTATGACAAATCTTGTCCGCCACAAGAGCATAAGCTCTTTTATGCATCTCACTATTTTTGGATGCACTTCCATGCTCAAGGAGCTTAATAAGTAACTCATGGTTCGTGTTATCGAATGCCTTACAGTAGTCAATCCAAGCCATGGACAGATTGCGTCGATACCCGATCGAGTCCTGGGTAATACACCTGTCTATTAACAGGTTCTCCCTGCAACCTGCCAGCCCTCTCTTGCATCCACGTTGTTCAACTATCCCAGTAAAAAAAACTAATTCGGGAGGATTGCGGTGAATTAACATATTTAAATTCGCCCGAATTCTGCTTTCTGATTCGTTGAAAAGATTTGGGCCAGAGCGAATTGAATGCGTGTCAATTCGCCTTAATTCGTTGTCGAGGTCATTTCGAAAAAAAATAATAAAAATTGCATGCCTCGAGACTCGAACCAGCGATCTCAAGTGTATACAGTCCAGAGGGCGACCACTGCGCTACGGGACTCATTGATATTTACTTGCAACGGATCATTTATGCCGAGCGCGTCGGTTATAGCTTACGAATTCGATTGAATAGGTCAGCCTTTAACTGTATTCGCGCTGGCGAATTCTGCCGAATTAGGGCTTGACTTGAAATATCGCGAATTAAAATGAATTGGCGGACACTGAAAGTAATTCGTGCTAACGCATTCAAATGAATTAGACCCCCTAAAAAAGGAGGGTACCGAGAATAATGGGAATTTGGCCCCCTCGCCCCCACTAATGAGACTGGTACCAAATGAAAGCTCTTGTTGAATAGATCAAACTTTACAATGGGCACAACGTTGCAGAATTTAGCCTTCATACTGTTTTCTGCCAATCAACGTAAAAACTCACACTAAGAGTAAATGTAATATGTGGGGCAGAATACGTCAAGTGTCCCCACATAAAATGATTATTTCCCTTTTATAGTGTTGAAAGTTGACTGAATTATAGTCCTAGTGGACGTTTATTAATTCACCAGACCATCGGTCCATTCATCAAGCGGTTGTCAATATACAAGAGCCTGAAGTTTTTACATTTTCAGGTGCTTTATCACCTTCACGTTAGTGTAACTCCTTTAAGGAATATAGATTGTACTTTTATTACGGTGTTTTGAAAAGCTCTTTTCATGTACTTTCAGGCTATCATAACAGTTTTTTTGTTTTAATTTCGAATGTACGATCGTATATTCCTAAAACTAGTTACACTAACGTGAAGGGGAAAAAGTACCTGAAAATGTAAAAACTTCAGGCTCTTGTATATTGACAACCGCTTGATAAATGGACCTATGGTTTAGTGAATTAATAAACGTCCACTAGGACTCTAATTCAGCCAAGTTTCAACACTATTAAAGAGAAACAATCATTTTAGGCGGGGACAATTGACGCATTCTGCCCCACATATTACTTTTACTCTTAGTGTGCTCAAAAAGAGCTTTCATTTGGTACCAGTCTCGTTAGTGGGGGCGAGGGGACAGTTTTCGGTACCCTCTTTTTCGCTGAATTCGGGTGAATAGGATAGTTGAAGACTTTATTACTTTTCACGAATTTACACGAATTCATCACCATCTCCAATTCGAGATTGTCGCAAAACAAGATTCACGGGGGCTCCTGGCGGATTCTTCTCCATTCGTCCCGATTAGTTTTTTTTTACTGGGATGACACTCCATACCGGCTCGATAGATGTTAATATTCTCTCTTTGAGGATTCCAGTGAATAGCTTGTAGCTGGTGTTTAAACAAGCTATGGGCCTGTAGTTCTTTGGACTTGACAAATCTCCGGTCTTAGGGATATGGGTATAAGTTAGATAGGTATATATTTGTTAGGTATAGATGTTTTAGATTGATCTGGAATTCTCGTGTTATTCATTTAAATGACACGTTCATTCCGCAACACTGATCCGACCCAGGTTGCTGATCAATATCTCTAGCGATCACCCCAAGTGAGGAGCCTCACAAAATTGTTATGTATGGCTCCCCACTTGGGCCCATTAGTATCCAAGGTCTTTGTTTCAGGCATCATTCACTCTATTGTCACTCTGTTTACAAACTATTTGTCGCCACACTTTTCTGTCCTGCCATACTACTCTAGCTTCCTTCACGTCCATGCATTTTTTCATGCAAGCTCTTGTGTTTCTATGGCTTCTTATGTCTCTTCGGATTAGTGTCTCATTCACAGATTCTAACCATTCTTTCGGCGGCCTACCTCTGGGCATTCTAACATTTGCTTTGCCTTTATACACTTGCTTGGTCAGTCGTTCATCTTTCATTTTTTCAAGATGTCCGAACCACCTGCACCACGTTGTCTCCCCTGTACCACATTCTTTGAGGATTATCTCGTTTCGTACTTTGTCCATCAGTGTTTTCCTGCATATTATGCGCAGAGGTTTCATGCCGATCGCGTTGATTTTACTCCTGTCCTTTTCTTGACAGGTCCATGTCTCGCTACCGTATAGTACAGTCGCTCCGAATATAGAATTATGCATGGCCATTTTAGCTTTTTTTCATATGTTTTTATTTGTGAGGATGGATCCTGCTCTACCGATAACATGCTTGCCCTTATTTATGCGCCTATATAACTCCCCATCTACTTTTCCCTCGCTAGTGAATAGGCTACCCAGATATACGTACTTGTCAACTTTTTCTAATCTCTCATCATTTAGGATAATGTTGCACATTGTCTTCTCACTTTTTCCTTCAAACACCATAATTTTGGTTTGATTTACGTTAATTTTGAGGCCCATGTTCTTCATGCTTGTATTAAGTTTATTCAACATTCTTTGCAAGTCCTCGACTGATTCTGCCATAACAATCTTGTCATCTACGAAAGCTAACCCACGTACCTTGACTGTTTCGAGATCTACACCCTCTTCGTCGAAGAGGGCAGTTCTCAGACACTTATCCATGCATATGATGAATAGCCACGAGGACATAACGCATCCTTGTTTCACGCCTTGCATACTATCGAACCAGTCACTCAGTTTCCCATTTACCCTTACACTCGCTTTACTACCTATATATATTGTTTTTATTGCTTGTAGGAGCCCTCCATTGACTCCGTACTCTTTAAGGACTTCCCAAATTTTACTTCTATTCACCTTGTCAAATGCTTTTTCTAGGTCAACAAATGCACAGAAAACTTTCTTTCCTACTCTCAAGCTTTTTTCTGTGATCTGTCTTAAACTAAATATCTGATCTGTAAATGATCTTCCTGGCATAAATCCACTTTGGACTTCACATATCTTCTCTTCTGTAATTTCCATTACCCTACGAATAAGTATTTTTGAGTATATTTTACTTACGCAACTTACTAGGCTGAAACCTCTGTGATTACTGCAGTTTCTTCTATATCCCCTTCTTGTGTATATTGGTACGATAGTCGCTTTTCTCCAATCGTCTGGGACCTCTCCTATCTCGATACATTTTATTAATTAGCACAACCTGTGAGGTATGTACTCGTCACCGTATTTAAGCATTTTAGCGCTATACTGTCTATACCAGCAGCTTTACCGTTTTTCAAGTTCTTAATTATATCTCTGACAGTTTTGTTGTCCCATATCTTCACCTCCTAATACTTATTTAAAAGTGTCTTTTAAAGCGTCTACTATCCCGTCTATATCATATAGCATTTCACCTTTGCTGTTTCTCATGCTGCCAAACTCTCTACTTTTACTTTCTTTCAACTGTTTATATAATAGTTTCATAATTCCTTAATAGCTTTGTATTTTGTTCTCTTCTTCTGATCTGATTTTCTCTTTAATCTCTTTGACTAGTCGTTTAAATTTCCTCTTTTTCTGTAATCATTTTTGAGCCTATTTCTTTCCTCGTCGCTAAGACTTGTGATGTTCAGTGTTTCTTTGTGCGCTTCTTTCTTTTCTTTTTGGGCTGCCTCAATTTCATCATTCCACCATGCATCACCAGATTTTCTTCCAACAACCGCCGTACCACATTCTTCAATCGCAGTTTTAACAATGATATCCCGTAACAAAGTCCACGCGCCCTCTATATATTTGTTGCTTATAAGCGCTGCCCACGTTGCCCTATCTATGCGTTCAGTTAATCTCTTTTGAAACTTTATTCGCACTTTCGGTTTCTGTAAATTTTCAATTTTTATTCGCGTTTGTTTCGTTTTTTTGTTCTCTTTGGTCTCCATCCCCGCCCTAAGTTTACTTTGCAGACTAAAAGGTCAGTATTGCATTCGGAATCCCTTATGAGTCTTGTATCTCTAACTAATTCTCTTAGTCTTTCATCCGCAATAACAAAGTCAATTATACTGTGTCCCAAAAAGCGTCTTTGACTTCTCTCGGGTCACTATCAACTGGGGCGTAGCACGCTATGATAAATAATCTTCTGATTCCTATCTTCATTGTAACCCACAGCAATCTCAGCGATACATATCTGCGATCTTTGAGATGCTGTTTCGCTTTTTCATTCATAATTAAACTGACCCCTTGACTACCATGTGATTCACTATCTACTCCTGACCATATTTCAAAACCGCCTTTTGACACCCCATTTTCTATGTTTCTAATTTCACAACCCTTTTTCTTCGTCTCAGGTACACAAAGAATATCTAGTTTACATATGTGCATAGTTTCTCGCAGTTCTTTTATCACTCATCCCTCCTCTAGCATTCCAAACACCCAGTCTTCATTCATCGCCCGAAACTCGACCTTTACGTTTCCCGTGTGCATGCTTTTCGTCAATCAAAGTTTCAGTCCATTCCGAGGCTACTTTATTGTTTGTATTATTCATATTTAGATTGTCCTCCCTACTATCACCTGTATGTGCGAGATTTGTTTTGCGAGTCGAAATCATGTCCGAATTAAGCAGTGATTTTTCGTATGGCGTAAATGACACTGATTTTATTTTTGGAGAAAAATCATAATACTACATGATATGATAGTTATTAATCATATTTATCTTTCTCTAATTTCGAATTATAGTTTTAAATGCGTAATATTGTAAAATAGATTAATTTTTAGGTCGTGAAACCGAAGTAAATCAACATTCAGTAGATTTTGTGTTACAATTAGGATAGGATTATGTTAGGATTCTTCACGCTCTTTCTGTCAAAGATAAGCATCATTAATGACCTGGAAAAATGTTTGATAAGAGGAAAATTACTAGAAATTTGTTTTTTTTAGATGTCATCCTAAAATATCTTATATTCACATTGAGAATTTGACTGCTAATATTGTGCAATTATTTTTAATTGATAACCTTAATGATTCAACAAATTTAAAATTAAATTCTCCCGAATCGATTATAGTTTTAAATTCGAATATTAAAAATGTCAGGACAATTTAACTATTAAATCTTTCAAAAATTTCTATTGAAAGCCTTGATAATTTTAGATTTTTTAAAACGTTTGGTTTCAATTTTCAACCTACAAAATTAGCTGGTTTCTTCAATTTTTCAAAATCGTAGAATATTAAATTTAAAGTCTTGATAGTTGCACAATTTTCAGTTTAGAGAATTTTTAATTAAACAATTTTGAATGAAATGCATCCAGGCATTGAAAACTGAATTATTTTTCATTTAAAAATGTTCCAAAAGAAGCATTTCAAACTCAACTGAAAAATGAACTTCGAATTGAAAAGCTTAAAATTGTCCAATTTCAAACGTTGGAACCATATATAACAATCTTGTTTTGTATTATTTAAAATTTTTTAACGCCATATCTTAAAATTTTCCGATCTTTAGTTGAACTTAAAAAAAAATAAATCAATTAAAATTGAAAAATATTTGATTGGAAAATTTCACGAAATTACTAAATTTCTAAATGTTGATCGCTAAATTTTCTTTTTTCCCTTCCATAAGTTTCAATTTTGCAATTAAAGTAAAAATGGTTGAACTATTAAAAGTTTAATAAGCAATTCGAAAATTATTAATTGCCAAACGATTCAAATTTACTTGAATTAATTAACATTTTTAAGGGTCTAAATTTTAATAGCACAATTTTTAGCGACTATTTTTAATTATTTAATTTTTAAATTCTAAGAGTTTCTGCTTCAAAAGTTCTGAATTTCGAATTAGTATGGAATAACCTCAATATCACGACAATCATTACATCTAATTCCTAAGATTGAATTTATTACATTGATTGTAATAACGTATTGAATTAAAAATCCATTTGACAAACTACTTCTATTTTAATGAATAACTTGTTTACACTTTGTAGCTTGCATTAAAAATTATATTGCCCTTGAAGATAAGGAACTGCACTATTGATAATGGTAGTGCTTACAGTCAGTTGGAAATAATCACACATAATCACGGATTAATCACGGAAATAATTCTTCTGAGGAATTTAAAAAAAATTGCACAACATAAACCCCCATTTTGAAGGATTTTCATTTCTTCGTCTTTCATTTATTTCAAATCTGTCAGTGTTTAAATGCCTGTCAGAACGTAGGTAAAAATCAACAGGCAATTAATACAAAAATACAGAAACATTTGTGGTAAAATTTAATAAGAAGGAAAATGGATTCACTTCCCACGGCAATATCATTTCATTATCAGCTCTCAAGATTTGGCGACCTAACGAGTTGTTCAAAAATTGTATCATACAATCTGCAGCATGAAATTCGAGATTTGTTGAAAAATTCAGAAACTGAAAGTGATTCAAATAAAGATAAATCTTTATATGAATTGGAAAAACGATTAGCTTCTCTTGAAACTGCTGGCCGTGTTTATATTTGTTATTACTGTTATTTTTATTGCTTGTAAAGAATATTTTATATTATAAAATAGAAATTCTGCAAAGATAAAGATCCTGATAAAGACGTGTTACTATTATAAGACCAGTGTCAGAGTTACCATTACTGATTGAATTGTCGAAAATAATTGAAGTCCGTAATTACCAAATTAATTATAGTGCACTGACAGTTCCTTTCCTTATGATAATAATTCGAGAGGTCAAGACGAGAAACTTTAAATTAGACATATCTCACATATCAAACAAAAGAGAAAAAAGTTTATATTCCTACTTTTGAACTTGTAATGTCATCATTTCAAATAAAAAATAAAAATAAAAAGAAACATTATTTTTGATGAAGAAAGTTTATGAATCAGAAAAAAAATCATTCTAACATCAGTTTTTATAATGCCATTTGTTTCTTACTGTTGCTCCTTACCAATTTTTTGAAGATGTTTGCATTTGAATAAATCATAGATTATTTTTTTCGGGGAAAACGTTCCCTATATATCTACTGTTTCTAATTTTAAAAATAAGAAAATAATCTCAAAATAAAACTATTTGTATAGAAAATGTTTTCTCAACAAATATTTTTTACGATTTCAGCTATAACAAAACGTACTTTCAAATTCAGAAACGGTGAAGTGTTAGATAATGTTTTCGCCGAAAAAATAAGCCATCATTTATTAAAGTTCAAGCATTTTTCAAAAATTGGTAAGGAGCGATAGGAAGAAAAAATTCCATTGCAATATAGATTGTTAAAATAAATGATTTTTGTAAGTTTACAAATTTTTCAATAAAAATAATGTTTTCCATTTGAGATGACATCCTCAGTAATATTATTTTCTACAGAAAATAAAAATTTGACTTTGCAAGCAGAATCATTTGAAAGATTACGAATTTTTGCATTACATTCGCCCACGTCGAAAATATTTTAATGAACGAGTCAAAAAATATTTACCTTCAAAATCAAAAGTTTATTTAGCAAAATGAACATTTTTAAATCTGGAGTTCAACTCTTTGCCAAATCTAGAAAAGTGTTTCTGAAAATTTAGAAAAAATTCTACTCTTTAAATCTAAATCAAGAGCACGATTAAATATTATGTAATTACTGAGTATTCATATAAAATATTCACTCGTGCAATATTAATTTTCTTGCTCTAAAAGTCGGAGATTCGAAACTATACATTTTTGTAAGGGATGCGTTTAAACGATTTATAGAGAAAGTAATATATTTTTCATCATACCTCAATCGAAATGATGAAAAATTGTATGCATGACCAAAAAAATAAGGGAGTTGGAAAAGGGGATTGACTAGACGTCCCGAAAATTCGAGACGACTAGCCAAGCTTATGAAAAATATTTGACTCCTCGTCCCGAATTTTGGGACGACGAGACACTTCGATAGATTGGGAAATTCATATAAAAAGTATTCCGTTTCGAGACATCGACTTTCCCGACTCCATCCAAGCCTGTCACGCAAAAAGGACAATGCTTCACGATGTGTAATAATGATTCATTTCCTCAGGTAAAATGTCAGTGAATTAATTTCTGTTACCCATTTCAAAATACTTGACATTTTTCACAATAAATGTAAAATACTAAAGTGGATTGGGCTTTCAAATGTTTAAATTGAAAGAATACAGCTCTGTATCTCAAACATGTAAAAAATAAGTTAATTATAAATCCTTGAGCAAACAAAATTAATGTCATTTAAATTAAAAATACGAAGTAAAGTCCCTTGCGATGCACCCCTGCAAAATATTCAGATTTTATAGAAATGTTTGAATGCATCTTTTTTATTTCCAAAAATTCCTCTAAATTCCAGTAAGTTCTGCCGCATTTTCAATTATCTGATGAGACCGATCAGTTGGTGAACCCAATTAATTTAGCAAGTAGACCTTTTATGCAGTCCCAAGCTTAATTTACTGATAAAGTCACATTAAGATTACATATTTTTCAGATAAATGCTACATAAAGAACAAAATGTACGATTGCTTTTGTTGTTTATTTATGCGAAGATTATATGCTATCCGAGATTGCATATTTTTTAGTTTAATTAACAAATATGGGGAAAACAATGTTACTTCTTTTTTAATCACTTTGTATATTTATTCATTTCTTAATAATCTCACAAGTTAACATGAGTAGATTGTAATTAATACATGGAATTAAATAAATTGATTTTATCTTTTAGAAATTAGATAATAATCATTTCTAACTGCTCATACGTTTTCACATTAAACTGGATTAAATATAGTATCCACATCAGAAATAGAAGAAAGTTTTGCCGCGTGAAAATGAAAAATTAAAGATTCTCGAAAATAAACTTTACAAAAATTACAAAATTTATCCGTAAAAAATAGAATTGGAAATTTTAAAAAACTCTTCCGTAGAAACAATGGTACAGATTTCTTCGTACTAGAAAAATGTCATATCATTTTTTGGTGCAAAACTAAAGTTTTTGAAATTTCCCAATAAAAAAAAAAGAAACTGGTTCAAACATTTTTCATATAAATGAATTTTAAAATTGAGGGCATTTAGTATTTAATACAGCACACGCAAATTGGTGTATTCAGAATCCAATAACATTGCATTCTGACTGCTAAAGAAAAGGTATCTACATAGAAATAAAAAATGAAATGGAAAAAGTTTTCAAAGTTGAAATTAACAATATTTTTATTTTAGTAATTCAATTTAGTGAATTATTAATCATTTATAATAATTTGCTTCAATTAAACTAATAATTGATGTCCCCATGAAGTTAAAAAAGTGATCCTATAAACTAATAATTTTTAGAGTCACCTAATGATTAATGACAAAACATCGTATACATAATAATTATTATCCTTTCGCACCACACAAATGGACATAATTTCTTAATATAGGCATTGATAAACTCACATTAGCGTAATTAAGCACTAAGTACCGCAGATGCAGATATGTTGTTCATAACGACAAACGTCTATCTTGTTTTCGTTAAACCACTGATTCATTGTTTCCGTTTTGCAAATAAGACAAAACAAGACGAAAATATGAATTTTAACAACCCTCATATCTATGAAAATGATTCGTTGATATTACATTTAATTCCATGTATTAAAAAAACATGTTTAATCTTCTTATACATTTTTCTATTAATTGAATAAATTAATTCTCAAATACTCAATTACAGTCTGCAAAATCGCTATGGAAAAGCAATTTATCAGTACATACAATAATTGGTTAATAATCGAGGCATACACTCATTAGAGAAGATGCATTTATTAAATTAATTTTCTTTCTTCACTTTAGTCATTATTATCAATCATTTTTGAGGGAAGCAGAATGTTATTTTTGTCATCGAAATATTATATTTTTTTCCATGATAAGGATACAATATATATGGAAAAAAGTGGACTATCTTACAAACTTTTTTGTTTAAATTATGAAGCCCTATAGGATATAAAGTCACCATGGAACCAAAAAATGTCGTTAGAACCAAGTTGCGAAATTTACATTCCGAAGATGTGCGCAATTGATGCTTTATAAAAACCGTTTCATTGCGTGAGCAATATGAATATTATGCTGCACTATTAAGATAGTTTTAAATTTTCCGTGATTGTCTTAATTTTTACACCAATGGTCTCTCAAATTATAGAAAGAAAATGTTCATAAATGTAAGCAAACGGAATATCAATGTCATATTGCGTAAAGCTGTCTCAAATAAAAATATACAATTGAGCGGTTGGGTGCAGTAGCAGCCTACTTTTATTTTCAGAAGTCACTTGTTACATTCTCATTCTCAGTCAGAAAAAACGATTTTGACGAAGGTGTCGGTCTGTATGTCTGTCTGTATGTCTGTCTGTCCGTCTGTCTGTCTGTAGTATCGTGTAGGCACGATAAATTTCGAAAGATTGATCAGATTGGATTTTACTTTGGCACACTTTTTCATGGCCTACGAAGGAAGAACGATTTCGTTAACCAGCTATTTTGGATGAAAATTCAAAATGTGAGCACATTTTGAAAATGTTTGAGACCAGTTTCTTAGAAGATTTGAAAATTCTATGTACGTTTAACAGTAGTACGCAAAAAGATGAACAAAATATACATATGACTTTTTCTGATGAAAAAAAAATTACCGCAGTTATAACATTTTCAAAATTCGAAAATACAAACGAAAATGAACATTTTAAGCCGAAAAACGCACGATATGAAAAAAAGTCAGGAAAAGAAAAATGTTGCTTTTTGCACACCCTACAATATTTTGATAACAACTTCCTAAATTTTCAGGAAAATCAGAAATTCAAATTTTGATCGGAAAAAAAATAATGAAAAAATAAAAAATTCCATTTTGCTGTCAAACTATGCAAGATACAACAAAAGATGATTCAACTAAAATTGTGCGCCCAAAAAAGACTAACAAATTTGTTATGATTCACTTTTTGATATGACTGGTAGTTTTTGTTTTATTCGTAAAAAACAGCATGGAAAATAGAAAAATTAAATTTTTAGACGAATAAAACAAGCTACGAAAAAAATTATAGGAACAAAATTTGTTGATCCAAAAAGGAGGTAAATTTGTTATTGATCATGTTTTGATAGGATGCATAGTTTTTGTTTTATTCGTGAAAATAACATTGACAGTGAAAAAAATCAAATTTTTGAAAAAACAGTGCAAGGTACGAAAACAGATGAATGAACAAAAATTGTGCGTTAAAAAAAGATTCACAAACTTTTAATCCATTTTTGTTAGAAGAATATATTCAAAATGAAAAAAATTAACTTTCTTCAAAAACGGCACAAGGTAAAATAACATTTTAACTAATACAATTTTTCGCCTAAATTATATCATCATTCTTCATTTGAAATCAAATAAAAATTTAGTAATTTGTATATTAAGAACATATAACACGAATCGCAAAGTGTGCGATCAATGTATTTCCCAGCGCGACCACCAAATCACGCTCAAACTATTTTGTTTCTATCATAGAACCTTGAGTAAATAAAGTTCCTTTTCAGTCTAAAATAAAAAAAAATAACAATTACTTCATATATAGAGGTTTTGATAATTTTATAATATTTGCAACTGAACTTTTTCCTTTTATCGAAGTCGAACACGAAGTTCAAAAATCTAGAGGAACCGAGCGTAAGGCGCGATGTAAATACATCCGAGCGCGAAGCGCGAAATAAATATATGTTCGAGCGCGAAGCGAGAGATCGAACAGTCGCGCGCCCTAGGCGCGCTCAAACTTGCGAACAAAGCGAGCCGCGAGTGAAAAAAGGGCAAGTAGGTTTTTATTGCAGCCAACCGCTCATTTCTGTATTCAGAGTGTCTAGAAAAATTTCGTTTTAAAATTCCCGGCAATTTCTCGGATCGAAATTACAAAAGAAAAAAAAATAATATTCTGTTATCAGGATTGGTAAGATTTTATCAAGGGGACTGGTTTAGGATAAGTATTAAAAAAATACCTCTATATGAAAAGTCAAAACATGATGTGTATCAGAAAAATAAGACGTTTATTACTTCTAAACTAAAATTTTAACCAAAACAGGACGAACGTTTGTAGGCATCTAAGATATAAAAATTGTGCTAATTTTTCCCTGAATTCTACCAAGGTCTGAACTTGGAAGAATCAAGTTTTAAGCATTCAAAAATTTCTTATACATGAACAATGGATCTACGGTCGAAGCCATCAATAAGGCCTCTACGAATGAGGCCGCTTCCGCTTATCCTTGCTCGAGCTCGGCGCGGCGCCGAGACGCTTCCCTCACTCTCATGCTGACTTCGAAATTCGTTTTATTCGTAGCGGCCTTATTAATAGCTTCGTCTGTATTAAGGATTTTATAATTTAAAATTATCACTTGATTCTCCCAATTTAATATCTTAGCAGAATCAAAGAACAAAAATCAATTGCAAAATAAATAATTACAATTTTTTAAAATAATTTAAAGAAGAATTTGAAATTTTTGAATCGGCACTTAATGTTCTAGCACTTCGTGAATCGTCATCGTTGAGTCTGCTACTTTTGTTTAAAGCAATCTATATCTTCTTCAAAGTTTTTCTGCCAACATAGCTTTCATTTCAAATTAATAATTTCTCCATATGTATCAAATATTTTTTTTATGATAACGTTAAACAAGATATTTGAGCCTATGTCATAATTGAAAATGAATTGCGATTACATAAACTACTAATTAATTAATTGTAGTACATTTTTAATCTTCAATTGACATATTGTAAATTATTTTATGATAATATTAACCAATGCATGGGTATAGTCAATATATAGACTTTCTACTGAAAATGGAGATTTACATCCAAAACAGTCAGAATACAAATAGACTGTTTCTAATTTATTTTTAACGAAATTACGAAGCACGACACACTCTGATTATAATCGTTTTTTTTTCATAAAGGAAACTTACTCTGTTGCATGTCTGTATTTTCTGTCATATACTAATTAGATAACGGTAATTAAAACTTAATTATCTGAACTTTAAGAAATTGCGCTCGAATAACATGTGCAATCAGCATTTTTCGATGGATCAAAAGATCAAATTTTTTTCTTATTTATTTTAAAAAAGGCAATTTTTCTTGACTGAATTTTCAACGGAAAAATATTAGAATTATGATCCTGAATAATTTTTTAAGTTTTGGAATGCACCAAAAAAGTTCGTTTTTAGTTACGAACATTATGGTCAAAGATGTAAATGCTTATATTATGGAAACTAAGTTCGGCATCAATGAATAACTTCCACAGATTGGCAATTTAATAAAGCGGTATTTTATAATGAATTTTCAGATGAATTGTCGTTAGAAATGTGTTAAACATTATTTTCGACTGTTGATTATTTCTCATGCAAAATAATTCCAGAAAAAATATTAATAAGCTTGTACAATTTTGTTTGAATGACCTAAAATTTCACTACTGTACCTCCCGTAAGAAACATGTAACTCCTAAGAATGATGAGAAGTTTTATCAGCTTATATATTTTGCCATAAATTTATGATTATCAGAAATTATAATAGGCCTGTTAATTTACGACTTTTTTCAAACAATTCAAATTTTGAATAAAAATTCAGAAAATTCCACTAGCTTTGAAAACCATGGTCTTTTAATCTAGTGCACATTCTGATAATAACACTAATAATATGAAATTCTTCACAACAATAAAATCAAAAACGTGCTAACGAGAATTAGAGTTACCAATTGATCAAGTAATATGGTTCTGATTCTTCAAATCATAGACAAACTATTTCTTCCAGAGATCTGGTTGTCGGCAAGAGAACAACCTTAAATAATTTATTTTTATTAATTAAATAATAGAAAACCCAATTTAAATAAAAGTGTTACTTAAAAAGTTTTAAATCTCGACTCTATAAGAAAATTTTGTATTTTTCACGTTACATACATTAAAATTATTCTGAAACCCACCATGTAATATACATTTCTTATAAGAATAATCTATCCAGCAATGGGAATATAAGTTTGCAAATAAAATGAACAATAAGTCAACAAAACTTATTTGGTTCACCGAATTATTGCACATCAAGTGTTACATATCTCAGGAAAGAGAATTCCGAAACGAGGGATAAAACAGATTTGAAAATTAATGCATGGTAATGCAAACCTTGTATCAAACAGGTCACAGGTTAACGAGATTACAATAAAAACGCGACTGTATAAAAGACCAGCCCGGTGTCTCATACAGCATCCTGCCAACAGCAGCAGAAGTGAGCTTAACAGAAAAAAGTGCATAGCTCGACCAAAGATGCTGCGGCTTTCTTTGGTGCTGATTCTGTCAGCGGTATGCCTCTCCGAAGGCTACCAAGATGTCCGTACTGCAGACATGGACTTCCTTCACAAGCAAAAGAAACTCTTCGAACTTATGTTCTTCGCTGACCAGAATGCCCTAGCTGATTCAGAATTCTTTGAATTTGGACGCAACTATGACATTGGCAGCAACATGGAATACTACACTGACAAGGTAATTAAAAAAAACTTGTCGAATTCTCCTTTTTCTTTGAGAAAATCATAGTCATTATTTTCAAAAAATTCTCAAGTTTCTAATCTTCTAAATTTCTTTAAAATTCTATTAGAACACGTACACCCAATTACCTGATATTTGAGCTCTAAAGTCTGAAGGATTAAGATGTACTCCTGATTACTGAAAACTCCTTCAGGTCCCTCAGAAGAATTTTTTCAAACCAAAATGTTTACTGTTTTCAGGCTGTGGTCAAAGAGTTCCTCTTCAGATTCAAGGAAGGAAAACTCGACCATGGAGTGTTGTTTACACCCTACAACTTCGAAATGGTCGAAGACATGGTGGCCCTCTATCGTTTGTTTTACTCAGCCAAGGACTTCCAAACCTTCTACAAGACTGCTTGCTGGGCACGTATCCACGTGAACAAATACATGTTCATAGATGCTTTCTACTCTGCTGTTATATACAGATCAGACTGCAAGTTCATCCGTCTGCCAGCTCCTTTTGAAATCTTCCCACACTTCTATTTCGACTCCAGAACCATCCAGGAGGCACAAAAAATCAAAATGGCCCATGGTAAGTCTATAAAATGATTTCAAAAATCAAAAATTAGCCAAGTTTTTGTCACCTAATGAATAATTTTTTCAAGGTGGATTCTCCCGCTCCTACGACGTTGGCATGAAGCGAGGATCTATAGATTCTGGAGACACATACCTCATCTACTCCAACTACTCTGGTGTCTGCATGAAGCCATATTACGACCCAGAATATAAACTATCCTACTTCTTCGAAGACGTTGGTCTTAATAGCTACTATTACTACTTCCGGATGATCTTCCCATTCTGGATCGAGACCAAGAACTACGAACTCCCCAAGGAATTCCGTGGTGAATTCTACTACTACATCCACAAACAGTTGATGTCTCGTTACTACCTTGAGCGTCTCTCCAACGACTTAGGATCCCTCAGACCATTCGACTGGTATGAAGGCAAATTCCCAGGCTTCTACTCCAACCTCGTGTACCCCAACGGTGTAGCTCTGCCCAAACGTGATGAATGGTTCGGCCTTCCACCATACAAAATTGACTACTTGAAGGTAAGAATTTTCCCGCTCCTAGTCACCCTGAAACTATAGTCTCCCTGAACCTCTAACGAAATTCATCTGCAGAAAATCGACCTGAGAGAGAACCGCATCTTCGAAGCCATTGACTCCGGAATCGTGATTGACGAGTTCGGCAAACAGTACAACATCTACACCCCCGAAGGCATCAACATCCTCGGAAACCTCATTGAAGGTAACCGCGACACCTTCAACTACAAATACTACGGATCCTACGAAATTTTGGCCAGGAACTTCTTCGACTACAACAGCGAATACACTTGCAAGAAGTGGTACATTCCTGGATCCCTCCAGACCTTCAGTACCAGCATGAGAGACCCAATGTTCTACAGGCTCTACGACAAGATCCTCTACTACTTCCAACGGTATGACTGGTCTAATGTAATCCAAGTTGTGACTTACTGACAAATTTTCGCTTTTCCTAAACGCAAACCTTCTTTCCTTTAGTTACAAGGAGAACTTGAAACGATACACCCAAACTGACTTGGTCTACTCTGGCTACAAGATCGAATCCGTCCAAGTGGACAAACTCGTCACGTTCTTCGACAACTGCGATGCATGCATCAATAACGCCGTAACTGTGGAGTCGTTCAAGGAAGCACGCAACTTCAACCTAAAGGTCAGACAACAATGCCTAAACTACAAACCATTCACCTACCGATTCGCCATCAACAGCGAAAAGGACTCCAAGGTCATGGTCAAGATCTTCCTTGGACCTGCTTACTACGGAGAACAGTACGATGAGGAAACCTACTTCCGCAAGAACTACATGAACTTCTTCGAACTCGACAAATTCGAAGCCAAATGTAATTTTCGAATACACATTTTCTTCTGAAATTTTCTCTAATTTGCCTGTAATGACTTTATAACAAATTCTTTTTGCTTACAGTGAAGACTGGAATGAACACCATCGAACGCCGCAGCACGGAATCCGCCTACACGATGGATGACGTCACGTCATACGAGACCTACTACAAAAAGATCATCAAGGCTGTTGAAGGAAACGAACCCTTCACCTACAAAGAAAAATTGTTCGGCTTCCCAGACCGTCTTCTGCTGCCTAAGGGTAAACCAGAGGGTGTGCAGTACAGATTCTTCTTCTACGTCTATCCATTCGAAGAAGGCAAACTCTACGATCTGCCATTGATTGGAAAATATTTCTACGACGGAAAGCCTTTCGGTTTCCCATTGGACAGACCAGTGCAACCATGGTTCTTCACACTACCCAACGCATACTTCAAGGACGTGGAGATCTTTCACGCGAAAGAGATGACCGAAAGCTATTAGCCTTTTCGAGCCTGACAAACCGAATTCGTCCCAGTGAAGTAGAATCTCTAAAATATCTAGATTCTCTAGAATATGAGCAATCTCAACTCTCTTCAGTTAGCTTTTTTCATTATAGCAATTATAGTTAATTTATATACAAACCAAAGGTTTTTCATCAAGTAAAGACAAGTTTGAATACTTTATGGAGATCTGCAATCCCCTTTTCATAAAGTTGCTCTATGAGATTCTATTCTTGGTTGACTTATTTCACGACTGACAATCACGGATTGAAATGGTTAAGTGAAGCGAATGGCTGATCGACTTAAAACAAACTTTGCATTTGGTTTTTGCACCACTGCTAAGATTACTATGTAATTTAGTGGATTTTTGCTAATAAATCTGATATTAAACCCACCCAAATCATTATTTCTTCATAAAGTTCCTCTTCTATAGATTTAAAATTCGCAGGATAGAAAGTACTACTACCGTTCCCAAAAGTTTAGGCACCGCGATTTTTGTACAGATTTTCATGAAAATCTCAGCAGCAAAAAATTCTTAAAATATGAGACAACATGCATGTTGCAGTTTAAGTGTTTGCCAATATGTACTGATACAGAATTTCAAAATTTTCAAATGATTAGCGATTATTTACTGGCGAGTGAAAGGCGAAGAAGCACAATAATCATATAATCATATCAGAATACTCAAATTTGAATGGCTGTGGGTCACTGAAAATAAATTATGAAAATCCTGCAAAAAAATGTATGGGTTTCGTTACTCCTTTCTATGCGCAGTGGTGAAATTTGGAGTCAAAAATAATCATTTGGTAATAAGGTATTAACAAAAGTGTAGGGAGACGTCATCTCCGAAACTAAGGAACGTACAGAGATGATTCTTGAAGCAAATTACACATTTTTGGCTTCTGATAATGTTGTACGTATTGTCAATGAGAAAAAAGTTGCACTGGAATGTTCACAAAATTATTTTCTTATTGGAAAAATACAAAAGGCTTTATAATAATCGAGGCAACCGTATCCTTTCTTTTTGCACCAGGGCTTAGGGACTGTGTAACTGTGTGAGTGTCAGAAAAGGTCGTGTTGCACGTGCAACAGTAGCGCCAGCAAGGTCCCACGCTGAGATTGTGGTTGCCTCGATTATCATAAAGCCTTTTGTATTTTCCCAAACATAAAATAATTTTTTAAACATTGAAGTGCAACTTTTCGCTCATTAAAAATACGTACCAGTTTGTCAGAAGCCAAAAATGTGTAATTTGCTTCAAGAATCATCTCTGTACGTTTCCAAGTTTCGGAGATGACACCTCCCCACTCTTTTGTTAATAACTTATAGACAAATGATTATTTTGGCTCTAAATTTCACTACTGTGCACATAAAGGATCAACGAAACCCATATATTTTTTGCAGAATTTTCATAATTTATTTTCAGTGCCTTACACACGGAGAAAAAAATCCGGGGTTTAGCGCAAGAGAGTTCAAGGCGCTAACGCATGGACTATTCAACAGGCGCATATCGCAGGCGTCTCTTGTTTTATTTCCAAGAGATTCCACGGACTTTCTCGGTGAGTCTCCTTGCGATTTGCTTTTAGACCACGCCGTCTGCCTGTTGACACGTTCACACTACTAAATGTTCGCAAGGAGACTCACCGAGAAAGTCCGTGGAGGCTCTTGGAAATCTTGTTCGCACTTTTAGAATTAATGCGTGACAAATGTTCACGCGCTAATGCCTACATTTTTCTCTCCGTGCAGCCATTCAAAGTTGAATATTCTGATATGATCATATGAATATTGTGCTCAATATAAATGCCGTTGTGAAAATTACGCGAGAATCAGCGGATCGTGACGTTTAGATGACGTAAACTAAGGCAGAAATAAATGTTCTATAACCCTTTCTTGTATAAATACATTAAAATGCAACTAGGTTCAAGAGTCTTAATTAAAGAAAATCTTGTGATAATTTATAAAAATGCAAATATTAAGTACGTAAGCAAAAGATTGTGCCATCATTCATTCGCGCGCGGCTCGCTTTGCTCGCAAGTTTGAGCTCGCCTATAGGGCGCGCGGTTATTGTATCTCGCGCTTCGCGCTCGATAACATATTTATCTCGCGCTGCGCGCTCGATAATATATTTACTTCACGCTTCGCTTAAGGCTCTATCGGCCTTGAGGAACACATTCTCATTACAATACCCGCACACTTTTTTAAAGTCCAAAGAAAAACGCTTGATTACTTAAGAAACACTTTTGGGTTTAACTTAATGGCAATACTACCAAAAAATCAAAAATTCCCATTCTGGTCAAACAGTGTTTGTATTTTTCATAGGAAACTATATTTTTAAAAAGTCGACATGAGAAGCCAGATAAACCATATTTGTGAAAAACTTTTGTCTCTCTCCGGAGCCTTAATAAATCTGAAGTTTACGAAGCATTTGAATATACCTCGATCCAAGACTGCTTATTCAGATATTGCAAAATAAAATACAAACTTAATTTTTCATCATAATTTTATTACTTATTTTTTATTTTGCGTTAATCTTTATTTGCAGTTACCCTAAGAAATGTATTACTTCAAAAAATGTATATTGTTATATTTTATAATGATACTGAAAGAAACGTTTCTTTATTATTTATTTTTTACAATTAAAATAACTATATGGTAGAAAATTGCTGTCTTTTTCGAAAATTCGTCTCTTTTGATAAAAAATTATTATTCTTGTTTGAAAATGTCTGGAAATTTACCAATTTTGTTGAAAAATTTTTTTTTATTAATTTTTCACGAAATAAGTGTGGCTTTTTATTGAATTATTTTATAATATGTGGGTGATAATTAACATACGTGGTATATCATATTTAAAAGTAATAATTTGTTTTCAGGAGTTTTCTTCCGTATCTCTTGTTATTTGGCTGGAAATGAGAATTTTCTATTTTATGACTCAAAAGTAGAATGTGATATCTTTCAATCACATTTTATTTATTCAAACGAAGAACAGTGAGTCCTATAAAAAGATATTTGAGAGTCAATTTGTCGTTTTTTTTTTAAAGTACAGCATTTTCAATGTTGAAAAAAACGCCGTGTCTCGTCGTCCCGAAATTCGGGATGACCAGTACAATATTTTTCATAAGCTTGGCTAGTCGTCCCGAATTTTCGGGTGGGGCGGGAAGGCACCCCTGTGACTGGCCACATTAATAATATTGGTCCAAGATTGAAACAGATTTTGTAGACCTTCTCAAAAGCAAGAATTTTTTTTCTTCCGCATATTGCATAACTTTTCCGGAAAATAAAATTTTTGATTTTTGAAACAGCATTATCAAAATAAAAATAAAAATTATTCCTGACTAAGACAAAAACTATACGCTTCCTATCAAAAAGTGATTCATGTCGAATTTGTAGCTCATAATGGGTGAGCAATTTTGCTTTATTTATTTTTTTCATAGCTTGTGTCCATTGTCCAGAAATTTAATTTTTATTTTATTTTTCTAAGATTTAAACAAAAACTACGCATTCCATCAAAAAATAATTGAAAAATAATTTCTAGATCATTTTTGCGCGTGCAACTTTTGTCAAATAATTTTTCTTTCGTTCTCTGCGTCGTCCTTCACAGAATTTAACTTTTTTATTTTGAATGTTATTTTTCACGAATAAAACAAAAACTGCATATCCTAATGAAAAATGATCATAGACAAATTTATAGATCTTTTTTGTATGAACAACTTTTGTCTCTTTTTTTTCGTAGCTTGTGTCTTTTGTCCAAAAATTTAATTTTTTAATTTTTAATGCTGTTTTTTACGAATAAAACAAAAATTACGCATCCTATCAAAACGTGATTGATAACGAATATGGAGATCTTTTTTGTATGCATAATTTTTTAGATTCACCTTTTTCGTATCTTGCATTGTTTGACCACAAAATGGAATTTTTGTATTTTTCATTATTTTTGGTGGGATCAAAATTTGAATTTTCGAGTTTTGAAGAAAATTCAGAAATTTGTCATGATAATTTTGTATACCATACAAAAAGAAACATTTTTCTTCTCTTGACTTTTTTCATATCGTATATGGTATGGCTTAAAATTTTCATTTTCGTTTGTTTTTTTGAATTTTAAAAATGCTATAACTCTGATCATTTTCTTTCTATCAAAAAAAAGTCGTAAGGACCAATTATTTGTCTTTCCGAGTAATACGAATAAATAGAATTTTTCAAATCTTGAAAAAAATATTCCAACAAATTTTGAAAATGCTTTAACTTTTTAAATTTCTCCCAAAATAGCTGGCTAACGAACTTTTCTTTTCTTTTTATGTCTTCAAAACGTGTGCCAAAGCTTAATCCAATCTGATTAGTCTTTCGAATGTCATCGTGCCTACATACATACACTGAGAAAAAGATCTGTTTGAATCAAATATATTATGTTTGAATCAAACATATTCTTTCTTTGTTATACAGTCAAACATACATATGTTTGATTCAAACAAATTTTTTGGTTGACCATATATTTTTGATTTAAATATATTTTTTGTTTGAATGAAAGAAACTTCTTGTTTAAGTTAAACATTTTTTTCTGTTAAATTAATTGCAGGTTTTGTTCGATCTAAATAAATTTTAAATTTTATTCAAAAAAGGAATTTGTTGCTTTCAATCAAATTATTTGCTTATTTCAATAACAAAAGTTTTGTTAAAGCGGGTATTTCGAGAATGTGTGCTGTATTATTATTCATATTGCATGTATATATTGCATATATTTATTTAATAAAACCTTAAATCGTTTTCATAGGGTTAACAATATAGAAAAAAAACTTATCTTCAAAATTTTTGATCGAATCGCTTGTTAGGTCCCAAGTTTCGTGCAATTTTCGGAACAACACAAATACTTCCATTTCTCTTACAGACGTCTGAAGTTACGTGAAAATAAAACTGGCGACGTTCTGGAGTTGGTGGAAAGCCATCCCTTATCCAGCTCGCCCAATGAAACTTCTAAATTTTCGAGGCTTCGCTTAGGCTTTTTCTTACCGCTTACACATTCCGAGTAAACACGTTGATACATTCAACGATTCACTACCATTTTGAATGCCTGAAGCTAAGTCGCGCTGCAGTGCCCCGAAACTAACGCGGATGAATGAAGAACTATTATGTGTTTAAATCAAATAAATAAGTTCTTTAATTTAAGTATAAGACGTTTAAGCAAAATTTTTGTTTGACTCAATTAAATTTTTTATTTGAATTAAACAAATAATTTGTTTCATTTAATGAGCTTCAATGTCTTTCATATATTGAAATTAAATAAATATTTTATTAATTAGAATAAAGAAGATGTGTTGAATCAAAAAAATGTATTCAAACAAATCTTTTTGTTTGAATCAAAAAAATCGTTTTCTTAGTGTACATACACACATACACACGCATGCATGTATGTATACATACAAACATACATACATACTTGGTAAAAATCATTTTTTCTGACTCAGGAGGTCTCAAAACGTGAAGATTTGACCTAAAACCGACCAAGTCAAATTTCACATAAGACATAATACCTTCTCATTAGGACGAGAATGTAAAAATATATAAAATTCGATTTTAAAGCCAAACTTTTCTGCAGTCATTATTTGATTATGGTTATTATTTTAAAACAGAAATTATAACTAGAAAATTTAATTATTTTTTCTGGTAATTATTAACTAAAGGAATTAACAAGATGTGAACAATAATATTCAATTTTATTCAAAAAAATCAATTATAACTTTTACAAATTGTTTGAAACATTACATCAATCCAAGAGGATGTTAAGCTTACAACTCAGTTACTGTCACAATTCTGAGGGACTATTTTTCTGTATCGTGCTTATAAGAAATTACCCTCACAGCATCAGATATCGGCGGGATATCCCATTTATCTCCCGGGATATCTTGGGCATATCCTAGGAATATCGCGAACGTTATCGTACAGGGCGGAAATCTCGATATCCCTGGGATTTCCTAAAGATTTCTCAGAATATCCTGAGAATATTCCACTTATATCCCAATTTTATATGCCAAGGATGTTTCCAAGATACCCTTATTCGATAATCTGGTATTTTATTTAGAGAAGTTGTAGGCTCCGGAAGCTTCGATCATGATTCCTTAAAGAAACCAATCCCAAAGCTACTGGAACGTGTACGTCTTCCGCTTCTGCTCCTTCTGTCCTAGAAGGTAAGCAAGAGCGGGAAATTTACGCGTGATAACATCGGGCAACACTGTTCCCTGGAGTCAGGTCTCTAGCCGCGGATGACCTTACGCGGCAGACAAGACAGTTGGAGATGAAGGTTTCACCTCTGGATACTTTTTTAGAGCTACCAATCTTTGTAGAATTTAAGAGGAACAGTGCTGACGGACCAGATGGAGTGATCCCAGGAGAACAGCCTTTTGCATCCGGTTCGCGATGAAATGAGCCTGACGCTGGCAAGCCGGAATCTTGTTGAGTTGGCTAATAAATGAAGCTTTCATACCTCCAAGGCAGCCGATTATGAGAATTATAAGATGGACTTTGTAGCCTTGGTACAGCTTACTCAGCTCGAAAAGAAGTGCTTGATATTTCGCCTGTTTTTCGCCCTCCTTTGCCGTGATATTACCATCGGCTGGTGCCGAGAATTCAATCACGTAAATGATCTTGTTCTTCAGATCTTGGAGGACAATGTCAGGCTTCGTAGCACTGATACGTTGAGTTGTGGAGAATGAGAAATTCCAGTAGATCTTACACTGATCATTCTCCACGACTGACTCGAGTTCACCCTGGGCGTATGGCAAGACGGGCAATAGATCAACACCATAGAAATGCCTAAGATGGTAATATATCACTTTTAGAGCTGCATTGTGTCTCTCTATGTACGCGCAGCGTGCATATTTAGAGCATCCACTGAGAACATGTCCAAGTGTTTCGGGCTCTAGCTTGCACGCTCGGCAGTTGGTATCGCGTACAGGTATATTCATTATGCGCTCGCGGTAAACTAAGGTGTCTATAACGCCGTCTTGACAGGCAAAAAGAAATCCCTCGGTCTCCGATCTCAATCCAGCAGACTTGAGAAACATGCTGGTCAGACCCATCGAGAGCTCTTCTCTACGTAGGATGCCGTAGAACTTACCATGGAGGGGTTTCTCAGCATGTTCTCTTAGTAGAAGCGTATGTTCTGCTTCCTGTATACGACTTTTGAGCACCAGAGGTGTTAGTGATGCTAGGCCATGTGTAATGTCGCTGGAATCAAATGGGAGGTCAAGCTCCTCTGCGGCCCTATTTGCTGCATGGTATAGAAACACCGCAGCATTGGCGACTTCATGTTGATGTACGAGTCGCATAAGGGAATCCGTGCTTCTTAGAACTGAACAGGCTGTAGCCAGAACCGTTCTTCGATGAAGACACTCTAAGCTTAGCAATCCTCTACCTCCTTTATCGCGAGGGAGATATATTCGAGGTACGGAAGATCTAGGATGAAGACTTCGTTGAATTGTCATCATCTTGCGTGTGCTTCGATCAAGTTGTTTTAACTCATCGACGTTCCATTTTACTGCACCAAACGTGTAGAGCAGTATAGGAACGGCCAGCATATTGGTCGCCTGGATCTTATTCTTTCCAGATAATTCGGAAGCCCAAATTTTTCTGAGAATTTGTCGATACCTTTTTCCAAGGGCCGTTTTCAAGTTATGCACATTTTGGGTTTCCGCTTGCGGTATTCCAAGATATGTATATGTTTCTCCAATACCAAGATGTTGAATGGTATTTCCGCCTATGAGTTGAACATCCTGATCGTCACTGGATGATGTAGTTTCTAGTCTTCCTTGGTGTAGGTGGACGCAGGCACACTTGTCCAGTCCGAAGCTCATGCCAATCGCTTTAGAATACCTATTTACCGCATCTACAAGGATGTTAAGGTCCTTTTTTGAGGAAGCAAAGAGTTTAAGGTCGTCCATGTATAAAAGGTGGTTGACCTTATATTCTCTTCTGCTCGGCGGGCCACATAGGTATCCAGAGCTTTTGCCTCGGAGCACAATAGATAGAGGCAAGAGGGAAATGCAGAAAAGTATCGGACTTAGAGAGTCTCCTTGAAAGACCCCCCTCTTATATGTGACAAAGCTTGTAGTCACTTGTCTTTTGTCAGATTTTATGACAAATCTTGTCCGCCACAAGAGCATAAGCTCTTCTATGCATCTCACTATTTTTGGATGCACCTCCATGCACCCAAGGAGCTTGATAAGAAGCTCATGGTTCGTGTTATCGAATGCCTTACGGTAATCAATCCAAGCCATGGACAGATTGCGTCGATACCTGATCGAGTCCTGGGTAATACACCTGTCTATTAACAGGTTCTCCCTGCAACCTGCCAGCCCTCTCTTGCATCCACGTTGTTCGACTATTGCACTCCATACCGGCTCGATAGATGTCAATATCCTCTCTTTGAGGATGCCAGTGAATAGCTTGTAGCTGGTGTTTAAACAAGCTATGGGCCTGTAGTTCTTTGGACATGACAAATCTCCGGCCTTAGGGATCAATACCGTGCGTCCTTCCACTAGCCACTGCGGGACGGGTTGTTCTCCGTTTAAGAAAGTAGTAAATATACGAGCTAGATGTTGGTGCGTAGAAGTAAACTTCTTCCACCAAAAGTTGTTGATTTTATCTGGCCCTGGCGCCGAAAAGTTCTTAGTTCTAGCGATAACTTTCTTCACTTCTTCAGCAGTAATTAGTGGACACTCTTCCTCTGGATCTTGTAACCTTTGCCTTTGGCAAAAGTTACGAAAGAGTGATATATCGGAAGCGTCTTCATTTAGCTGATAAGTATCTCCATATACTTGCTCCCAGAAGATTTGAATCTCTTCTCGACTAGGCGGATTTTTAACTACACATGACGCTTTATTGAACAGACGGGAAGGATTAGCAGAAAAGGTGGAATTTTCCTGAATCCACTTAACTCGCCGTTCAAGGAGCTGTTTCGCTGTTGAAAGAAATCTTACTTTTTGCGTCCAGTGCTGCTTGATGGTCGACAGTTTACACTTATTCAGCGTGTGATTTGCTTTCCTCAAGTTTCGAGCAAGTGCCCTAACTTTTGGAGTGAACTTTTTATTTGCTGTTATGTAGCTAATCACGCACTGAACATTTGATGCATGCCGTCTCGCCGTTTCAATTTTGAACTGAAGCTGTGCAATACCGACGCGTGTCTTACTCAGACGTACCGAAGTTTCGTTACTTCTATCGTCGCTAAGCAGGGAGACCGCCTTCTCGTAAACTACACAGTTCAGATTCCAGATAATCTGGTATAATTTTTTTTTTTTCATACTTTTTCTCGGATGAACCCGGTTTTTCGTCATAGCCACGGACTAAGTCAAGTGACTGATGAGATCAGGATGTTAAAAGTTATTTCAATACGTTGTTTGAAATCATTTACGATGATGTTGTAGGTACAAAATTAGAAGCATGATGTAGTTTGCAGTTTGGCTTTGCCGCTGTTATCCTTACACAGCGGCCGTGAGTGTTGAAGGTGACACCAGTCGCCTCTGGATGCTTTCTTAGAGCTACCATGTATCACGCCATAGGTTCTTAGTCACTTGCTTCCTGATGGTCTAGGAAGTTTCTTACAATGCGACAGGTGTTTAATAAAACCGCCTTTTGAGCTGCCGCCACTACCCTACTGACTCCTAAATGTTCAAGATGTTCAGTGCATCTTGCGTGCACATTGCCTGTAGCCGAAATCACAATAGGATGAATCGATGCATGTTTCACATTCCTCCATATTGCCTTAACTTCATGCCTTAGCTCGCTATACTTATGAATCTTGTTTGTATAGGTTGCCTGCAAATTTCGGTTGAGCGGACAAGCAATGTCGATGATGTAGACTCTTCCACCTTTTTTCTCTCGCATCACGATGTCAGGTCGATTGGCTCGGATGTAATGATCCGTCTGGATAGTCACATCCTAATATAAGATGTAATCTTCATTTTCTAAAACTGACATTGGAATGTATCTATAGAAAGGCATCCATTCTGTTAAGAGTCCTAGGTTTAAGGCAAGTTGTTGATGTACAATGCCCGCCACATCATTATGTCTGTGCGTATATTCTCTTTGAGCCATTACGCGACAACCATCAATAATGTGCTCGATGGATTCGTTGGTATCTCCACATAATCGGCACCGGTCAACCACGTCTTGATGTAACACGTGTTTGCGATAATTCCTGGTGCTAACAACTCTATCCTGGATCGCAATGACGAATCCTTCCGTTTCTGGATACAGGAGTCCCTTTCTCAGCCAAATATTGGATGCCTCACTATCCACTTCATATTGATCTAGCGTTTTGGGGTGTTCGCTGTGGATGGCTTTCTGTCTCCATTGCGTTTCTAATTCCTCTATGGTTTGTGCCCTGATATTCAAGGCCTCCTCTGAGGACAAATTCAAGGGCGTGTAGTCAAGATCCGCTTTACAGATGGTGTTGTAAAGCGTAACATCTCGCTTGCTGTTAAAATAGTCTCGCAACTGTGTAACTTGTGACTCACACAGTTTTCTGACATCTACAATGCCTCTGCCCCCTCTATGTCGTGGTAGAACTACCCTTTCACTCGCCGAATTACGGTGGTGCATTCGGTGTTTCGTCATTTCTACGCGGATGATTCTGTTTAATCGTTCGAGGTCAGTGTTCGACCATTTGATGAGCCCAAAGGAGTACGTGAGAACAGGGATGGCGTAGGTGTTGATTGCCCTGATCTTGTGTGCCGAGTTAAGAGAACTCTTCAGAACCAATCTGAGTCTTGTAGTGAAGGCAGTCGTTAGGCTTTTCTTAACTATCGTATGCTGAATACCCTTAGATTCAAGAATACCCAGGTATTTATATGACTCGCCCTCAGCCATTGCCTCGATGTCATTCCCGAAATCGTTGTCTATCTCTGCGGTCCCTAATTCTCCTCTGATTAAATGCACTGTTCGGCATTTATCTAGTCCAAACTCCATGTTGATATCATTGGAAAACTGCTTTGTAACATCAATCACTTGTTGCAATTTCTCGTCCGAACTAGCGTATAGCTTCAGGTCATCCATGTATAGAAGATGGGTCACTTGATGACCATCCTCATTATCATTTACTCGGAACCCATGAGACATGCCATTTAAAGTTTTGCTCAGTGGGTTCAACGCTAAACAGAACCATAATGCACTGAAGGAGTCTCCTTGGAATATACCCGTCTTAATGCGTATTGATCTAGTTATCCTCAGTTGTCCATGATCAAAATACTTGATTCTTGTACCCCATAGCATCATCGCACGACTTAGGAAGTCAATGATGCGTGGACAAATTTTGTATACTTTTAAGACTTCAAGCAAATAGTCATGTGGTACGGAAGGAAACGCTTGCTTGTAGTCAATGTATGCCGTGTGCAAGTTACTTTGGTGTTTACGAGCTTGCGTCATGGCAACAGCGTCTATGGTGACTAGATCTTTACTGCCTCGGGAGTTTTTACAACATCCTTTTTGTTCTTCTGTAAGGATGTCATTCTCGTCACAGTGAGAATAAACCTTATCTGCTATGATTGCTGTAAGACATTTATATATTGTTGGAAGACAGGCTATCGGTCGAAATTCAGATGGATTTTGAGCGTCTGGTTTTTTAGGCAACATATACGTAGTACCCTGCAGCATAAAGCCTGGCATCAGATCTGGATGTTCGATGATCTTCTGAAAACACCGTGCCAACGCAGGATGCACACTAGTCAGGTACTTATACCAGAAATTGTGCACCATGTCCGGACCTGGAGCTTTCCAGTTACATGCTTTTTTCAAAACCGCTGAAACATCTAAAGCTGTGATGTTCGTCAGCTCCATTTCAGGGTTATTGCTTGCTCTTGCTTTCTCTAGTTGGAACCACGCAGTGTCCAAATTGCTTCTGTTAGTTTTTCCCCAAACGTCTGACCAATAGTTAGTCATTTCTTCCAATTGAGGGACTTCGGTGTCTTGTTGGTTATTTTGCTGTACACTCAGTTCACGATAGAACCTTCTTTCGTCTGTCTGAAAGGTTCGATTTTGTTGCCTTCTTGCACTACTTTTCTTGTACCGACGCAGTCTAGCAGTAAGAACATCAAGTCTCTGCCGCTGGGAGTCTATAATCTCATCCAATATTGCTGGTGTCAATGTCTCGATGTACCGAGGGTGGATGATTTTAATAACATGGTGTATCAGCTTTCTGGTTCGATTTCCTTTTTTATATTGAGTCAGTCGACCCAATTTGCACCTTACTTTGCTGACATCCATATCCAACCTGATCTTCCATGGCGGATCTCGCTCCAGTCTTGGGGCGAAGACTGCATTTATAGGCCTAGTTCTGCGGCCCAACGTTCTAACGGTTGCCACAGCTGCACAGTATACAAGAGTTTGCACCTCTAACGCATTTTGTGTTGCGTTCAAATGCATAGGTAAAACCTTGCTGTTTAGGTGTTCTATTAGTGCACGCAGATCATTTGTGATGTTCATCTTGGGCAGTGAATGCCTTTGTGTTGGTTCTACATGTCTGAACTCTAGTAGAGCATGACCAAAATTCCTTTCAAGGTGCTGTAGATTTTCTGGTACTTCGCTGTTCATATCATCGTTTAGGATATCCGGATGTGGTTCTAGTCCATCCGGTACTTGGTGTTCATTATCCCTAGCACCTATGTCTTCAGCTGCAATCAAGTTTCCGTTTTCCACATCTTCCAATGGAAGTTCATCAATAGGAAGCTGCTGTTCCACTTCCATTTCGATGGCAGCTATTTCAACAGCCGAAAGCAATTTGTTTACAGATATCGAGCGTTTCTGATCTGCTAGATTCTGCTCATTTATTCTTGTGGCTAGCCCTGAGTACTTAAGTAAGAAGAGACGATGATGTTCTCTCCTTACACTTTGCCCACATTTCGTTGCCAAAAAATAAAAGCGCATCACATCTCTGTTCATATGGTATGTCCATTTTAATCGCTTCCTTGGTTGTTGAACTTCGGCTTCTGGCACTGTTTGTATTAGGCCATCTACCTCCGGAGGATGTGGTGGTGCTGGATCATCACCAGGTTGAGGAAGAACATCAATTGCCACTGCTTGTTCGTGTGACGCGGCTTCCTCTAACTGCTGTTCATTGCCGTTGTTCTTCCACTCCAAATCAACCTGCTGTTTAATCTCCATTGCTCGATCTTCTGAGATGAGTAGATTAGTCATGATGTCCTACTCCATAGCGATAAGATCTCTCAATGCGACTTTCTCTATTTGAGGATACTTTGCGGCAAATTTCGTTCTGAAATTTTGTCCTTTTTTGCGTGATGTTTCAAACTTCGCACTTTCATAATAGAGACGCATCAATTCCTCATTCATTGTGGTATCCCACTTGATGCTCTCCCACGGTATTTCTATTGAAGTGGTTGGCTGCAAATAGCTAACGCTAGCCAAAGCATCCTCAGCAGACGCAGTTGATGTTTCACTGCTTACCGTATGTCGCAGATGTTCTTGCTGGCCAGCTGTTTGATTAGTGAGATCTGCCTGACCATCTCGCAGCTCACCATCACCACCGTCCCGCATGCTGTGGCCCCCAGCGGTGGCTCCAGCGGCGCCCCGACGATCCTCGGGTAGCGACAAGCGTTTCAAAATTTTTAAAATACTCTCCATTATCATTTATGGGTTTTGGTGTTCCTCTTAGTCACTTTCCTCTTCGTTTTCTGCCTGTCTGGCATGGGAAACCCTGTCAGTAGCAATGCTACGGCCAACATAGCCTTCAAATTCATGAGAGGAAAGCTCAAGCCCTACCGCGACGACAACGCGAGAACACCTTCGGTAACACCATCTGGTATTATTATTATTATTATTATTGTTATACCATTAAGCCATTTCCCTTTCGGGGTGGTATACTCCTGCAAATTCAGATGTATCTACTGCCAACTACATATATGTATATTCATTCGTATAAATGAAATAACTTATCATTTAACAATATGATGTATTTTTCCGCAGATTTTGTACATAGTCTGACATTATAAAATACAATAATAGTAGAGTTTCCTCCAGGCACTTCCAGGAAAATTCTATCATGGCTGATAGTGTGCGCAAACTATCGCGCAATAATAAGTGAAGCTCCAACAAAAGTTCACAATTGCTCGAATATTTATAACTTATTCAGACTAACCGTTTCATTTTGAATATCTCTCTTGAGAATGAATTTACAGAAAGTACACATTCAAAATGGTAGTAATTTACCACGATGTTTACCTTACAATTCACTTTCTCGAAAGTTATAAAGGGACTTTTTTCAAAGAACTTATAAGAAATTAAATATTCTGTTTTCAATGTGAGGTTCGGGAAATAGAAAGTTTGGTCAAAGCAGGATATATATTCGAGATATTCAATATTTAGTAAGCAAAGAATTTTGAAAACGATTTTCAAAAAACTTACTTTTAAGATGCCCTAAATTGGTAGAGATTCATTAGTTACTTTTAATTAATAAATTAATGAAGTAAAGTTATTGACTCGAAACTTATTGTTATGGAAAAGGGTCCACTTTATTGCGGATAAAGAATCTTCTCTAAAAGCAGCCATAATGATAAGGATATAAGGAATTTCCGCGCGTCTCTTGAATTAAAGATTCACATTGTAGTTATCTAAAGTTGAAAAATATCATTGTTAAGAATTATTCATGAAATCGAGAACTGAAGGTGAACTTTAGAAAAAATATTTCACATTAAAATTGTTTATTTCACAATAGTTATTTAGAGTTTTATGTTTTCGCTTTCTCTCTGTGAAAAGTTGCAATTGTTATTGAATCCTGATGTCTCATATCATTCCTTGAAAGATGCATTACAAATCCTTTTGCTGCTTTTCACTTGAACAAAAAAAATTATTTGAGGAAAACATTGTTTATAAAATTAACAATAATTATATAATTCCTGAAAAAAATTGTTAAAATAAAAACGTATCAAAGTGATTTATAGCGAATCATTCAAGGAATAAAATGAACCCTGCAGTATTAGGATTAAATAGGAATGGCAACTATTACCTGAAGAGAAAAGAAAAACATAAAAGTCTGAGTAACAATTGTTGAATAAATCATTTTGACATACAAAAATGTTTTACCTACTCAAAGATAGCGTTAGATACTAATATATTTTGAATTTGCAAAAAACAATTTTCGAATCTCACTTATCTTAGTACTACATTGAATTTATTGCAGGCCTTACTTGAAAAGATGATTTGAGTTAGCAATTTTATAATTAATACACTCCTAACTTACAAAATTTGTATAATATTGTTGCCAAAATATGTAAAACGATTTCTAAGTCATAACTGTCGACTCGATCGGTCCAGAAATTATATCAATATTGCATTCAAGTGACGCTCAATATTCGCTTGAATTGAGTTTATTATTCGTTTCGTCCAGAATGAACAAATTGTCATTTAGTTTTGCATCCAGGGCCGGCAGAGACTGTGTGGAGTTAAGGAGTACTCCACACCTGGGAAAATCTCAGTAGTGGAATTCCACACCTGGAAATTCAGAGCGCACTTCTATATCTTGCCATTTTTTCCACCAGTCTCATATTCATTTAAGAGATTTTCTCAGGAGAGTGTTTAGTTTGAAGTATTAAGTTGAAATGTAGACATTATAATTACCATAGACGAACTACAATATAGGAAGAGGTAAACCCTGATGAACTAGAAAACCTAGGAAGTCACATCATCAGTCAGCTGTCCATCATGTGTATTTATGTGCATGTGCGAGCTTTGAGTTTGTGCGTAAGGAGAATTTTGTTGTATTTCAATCTACAATAATAATATACAATAATATACGCTGTAAAATATTTCGGAAATTTTCTCACTAATTTGGAGGTAAAATTTCCAAATTTGGGTCAAAAGGATTATTTTTCTCAAAAAGTTGGAAATTTCCCCAATACTTTGGAAAAATGTTCTTTTTGAAAGGAATTATTGCGATTGGTTTGGGAAATTCCACATACTTGTTTGGGAATGAGAAATTCCTACAATATGTGGGAAATTTTCCCAATTATAGAAAATACATGGTCCTGAAGAGCATCTTACAGTTTCTTTATAATAAACAGCATTTATTTATTACATTAATTGAAAACAAATATTATTCCACATATTTGGTGGAATCAACAAAATTTTTGTTCATGTCAAATCTTTTGCGTCAATGAATTGATCTAATCATTATTTGAAACTACTCTTTTAGAGCATCCTACACCCAAGAGTTTTTGCAGAACAACAGAGTTAACATTATTAACAATCCTATTTAAAAAAATCGGCGCGCATTTTTGCATAGGATTATTAAAATTAGTGGTCGAACCGTCGACAACTGAAATTTAGTGATTGTGAATTCTCTTTTGTTAAAGCTCCTTCAGCTTTAGCGAACACATTCTCATCACGTGTCTCGTGAGAAAAAAAAGTTGAGAGAAAATTTTCAGATCTGATTTAAG
Organism: Andricus quercusramuli; assembly: GCA_932178445.1. Classification (NCBI taxonomy): domain Eukaryota; kingdom Metazoa; phylum Arthropoda; class Insecta; order Hymenoptera; family Cynipidae; genus Andricus; species Andricus quercusramuli. Next base: position 96,528 of record CAKNXH010001180.1, read on the forward strand.
AACAATTTTGTTATTAAAAATTTTATTGTACCTTGTGTCTTTATACCAAAATTTCAATTTGTTTATTTGAAATGTCATTTTTTACGATTAAAACAAAAACGGCGCGTCTTATCAAAAAATGAGTAATAACCAATTTGTAGCTCATTTTTGGCTGAACAACTTTTGTTGATTTATTTTTTTCGTGGCTTGTGTCGTTTGTTCAAAAATTAGTTTTATTTATTCTTAATGTTGTATTTTACGCAAAAAACAAAAACTACGCATCGAATTAAATTAATTCATAGCGAATTTGTAGATCTGTCTTGCGTGCACAATTTTTGTCTATTATTCTTTGTGTTATCAAAATTTCAATTTTCGATTTTTCAAAAAAATCCAAAAAGTTGTTATGTTAATTTTGCCGGGCATTCAAGAAGCAACGTTTTTCTTCTCTCGACTTTTTTCACATCATGCGTTGTTTGGCTTAAAATCTTCCTTTGCTTTTTTTGAATATTGAAAATGCTATGACTCTGACAATTTTCTTTTTATCGAAAAATGTCGTAAGGATAAATTGTTCGACTTTCCGAGTACTGCAAATGTCCGTACATAGAACTTTTGAATCCTGAATAAAGACAGACGGACATACAGACACATTCGTAAAAATCATTTTTCTGACTCATGCGGCCTCAAAACGTGGAGATTTGATGAAAACCGACTAAGTCAAATTTACAAGAAAACCAGTACCTACTCATTAGCATGGGAATATAAAAATCAGCTGCGAAAAAAGCACATTTGCTACATTAAAATAAAAATAGTAACGATTTATGTACGTATATTTATTTGTTATAATAATATATTACATAAATATTATATAATGTCCTTGTAGGCTTATAAATGAAATACATTACGATAATATATAATAAACAGGAAAAAAATTGCTATCACAACGCCCCCCCCCCCCCCCCATCCTGCTTCCGTAACTCCACACCTGGGAAAAATTTGTTCCGCCGGCCAGAACATTTTGACGCCCATTTTAGGTTCAAAATTAGTTATATTCTGTTCTATCTAACTCTAATTTGAGCCCGGTTTCGGGACTGACGCTCGGCTCCAATTAAGCCAATTAAGGCACTCCGAATTGTTTTGTCACGCCTGAGTGAGCATTGCAATCCCCCCGCAGCTCCTCCTGTTGCCAGCTTCGAGAATTTTTCTGGCGCTTCACTTGTTCCGTCGTTCCGATTTCCGATATTTAAAAACTGAAATGGCCGATAACATTTTGATCAGACTGTCATAACAACCGGATGCCGGTTTAAATCGAGCATTTTGTTATCATTTAAAAATGCTCGAGTGTTTTGCCACCTTGAAACATCACTGAACAAATGAATTTCCAAAAATAAAATAATAGCATATTTCTCTTATTTAAGCTGACGAAATTTCAGGTTCGACATATTCAACTTTTTTTTTAATGTGTGCATAGAAATCATTTTGAAAAACATGTTTTTGGCCATTTTCAAAGAATTCTAAATGTAACAAAAAATTGGTTCTCAATTTATAATTTTTATTATTATTCACCAGCAAAAACTGTGCCTAGAAAAAATTCGCTATAATTTTCGAAGCAATAGGGAAATTTTTTGGAATTTTGAAAAATTTGAAATTTCAAAAATTTTTCTTCACTTTTTCGGATGTCATCCCACAAATTTTCTCGCTCAGCTCAAACGATTCGACTAATTTGATCATTTTTACTCCGCCCTACTGGACACTGCGTTAATTTCAAGTACTTTTTCAGTTAGAAGCTAAAATTGTTGTAATGGATCTATTTATTTCAATTTATTTTTAAATTGAAAATGGTTTATAAAGTTTCAATCGGATTTTTACATTTATTTAACTACTAAGGCTTTCGAGTGGAAACAGTTCAATCGTCAAGGTTGAAATCGGCAAATTCTTTAATTTTGAGCAGATTCAGAATTGTCTTGTAAATCGTAATAAATCGTAATTGTAAATCTTGTGAATCGTCTTCTTCAATTTTTAATACTCGAACTACAGTCCAATTTTAGAGTTCAATAATTAATTTATTTTAACAGTGAATCAACTTAAAAAGTTATTATCCAAAATCTTCAATTTCAAACGCGTTTAATTTTTAATTGTTTAGGACTTCGAGGCTGCATTTTGGAATTCTTTGAATTGAAAATGTACGCTTGAAAATGAAAACCTCGAATGGCAAATTTCAATGTGAAGGATTTTAGAATTGCGCCAGCGACCCTCTTGTGCATGCATTATAACATTATTAGTTCTAATTTAAAATTGAAAAATTGTAGATCTTCAATTTTAAAAGCTTCGATCTCAGAATATTTTTGAGGTTTAAATATTTGAGAATTTTCAGATCCAATACCTGAGCCTAAGTTCATTACATTGTGACGCATTCAATTTGAAAGCCATTTGAAAAACTGCTTTTTTCAAAAGGTGCGGTTTAACGAACCAACGACGACTTGAGTCTTTCCTTTTACAATCTTCCACATATTTCACATGTAGCTGGAGAAGACACATCTACTGAAAGGCAATCATTAAGATTGCAAAACACTCGAACATTTTTAAATGATAACCAAATGCTCGATCTTAACAGGCATCCGGTTGTTATGACAGTCTGATCAAAACGTTATCAGCCATTTCAGTTTTTAAATATCGGAAATCGGAACGACGTGGCCATGGGTGTGATTTACCGCGGTTCTACTGGGGGCTATTGACATTTTTTTAGATGGCAGTTGCTCTTAGTGGGACCTTGCGGTGGTTGTTTAACTTTTAATTCATTATATATATTAAATCAATTCATTCACAGATTTTAATTTGTATTATACTTGTTTGACAACGATAACGAAAACTTTGTTCGTTTTAACGTACTTCTAAGGGCTTAGAGATCCTTAAAGGAAATTACTATTTTAGTTTTTTGGAAGAAAATATTTCAGGGTTATTCTCAGGGCTGAGATTGTAACCAAAAAGGTAGGGAGGCCAATTAAAAAGGAAATGAGGCCCTAAGTTGGTGACTAGGAGGGGAGGGGCTGAGTTTCATATACCCTGAAAAAAGGTGAGGAGGCCGGGCCTCCATGGCCTCCATACAATCTCAGCACTGGTTATTCTCGTTCAGACCCACAGATTCTGAACTTTTAAATTAAAAATAACTAATTCAATAATTACAAATTTTTCATTCATCAATTTTATTCCTTTGCATTTGTTAGCAGTCTCATTTCTGAGTACCAAAAGTTTCGTCTTGAGACAAGTTTAGGCCGACTTGAGATCGTCATGCTCAACCCATAGAAGTAAGACATTATGTTATGTCTCGTCTCAGTTTTGAAACGTAGACAGAAGCCGATGTCTTGGAAACGAACTCAAGACATCGCCAAGTCGAACTCAAGTCGGAACATTTTTCCTTGGGGTACGCTTCACTTTCCTCAATAAATTACATAAACTTTTAATTGCTTGCCTTATTTAATCTGAAAAAGATATTGTTTCACCTTTCCAGGTACCAAAATAAACATTTTTTTACTTAAATGAGGTCAGGATATTCGAATACTTATCTTTAGATTTGAATAAATTGACTAAGTGTTTAGGCACATTGAAAATAATTATTCTACGCTCACCGAAGTTCTGTGAACCTAGCCGCCCTTACAGTTTCCATGGGCTCACCGAGACTATTTTTTCTACGTTCAAGAAATGAATTGATGAGAATTGAAATTATATTATTAGTCATGTCTTATGAAAGAAAAAACATTATTTTTTATGAAAAAAGTATAAAGTTACCAGGAATAATTATTTAACAATAGTTTGTGGTAATGTTTTCTTTTTATTTTCGCTTCTTACACATTTAGTTGTAGAGAACGTTTTCCAGGAAAAAATAAGACATCACTCATGGAAATTTTTTCAAAAATTAGTAAGAAGCAATAGCGAAAAAAAAATTGCACAAAACATTGTTAAAATAAATTTCGTTACTGTCAGTTTTTAAATTTCATCGTTACAAATAATGTCTTTTTCTTTAGAATGACAGAATCAGTAACATGGTTTTGATTCTAGAAATCATAGACAAACTATTTTTTTCAGAGATCTGATTTTCGCACGGCAACTAACTCAAATCAACACAATTCTGACTGAATATAGAAAACTATATTTTAATGAAACTGTTATTTCAAAAACTTTAAACTTCGACTCTATATCAAATTTTTGTATAAACATTTTTATTTTTTAATTTACATACATGGAACTGATTCTAAAAACCACCAAGTCACATACCTTTCTTACAAAAATAAACTACTCAGCAATGAGAATATAAGTTTGCAAATATAGTAATTAAAATGCCAATAAAACTTATTTGGTTCAGCGAAATATTGCACGTCAAGTGTAAAATATCTCAGGAATGAGAATTCCGAAAGGAGGGATGCAAAAGATTTGAAAATCAGTGCACGGTCATGCAAACCTTGTATCAGCCAGGTCACAGGTTAACGAGATTAGTCAAAACTCGACGGTATAAAAGACCAGCCCGGTGCCTCGAACATCATCCTGCCAACAGTGGCAGAAGTGAGCTTAACAGAAAAAAGTGCATAGCTCGACCAAAGATGCTGCGGCTTTCTTTGGTGCTGATTCTGTCAGCGGTATGCCTCTCCGAAGGCTACCAAGATGTCCGTACTGCAGACATGGACTTCCTTCACAAGCAAAAGAAACTCTTCGAACTTATGTTCTTCGCTGACCAGAATGCCCTAGCTGATTCAGAATTCTTTGAAATTGGACGCAACTATGACATCAGCAGCAACATAGAATACTACACTGACAAGGTAATTGAAAAAACTTTTCAAATTCTCCTTTTTCTTTGAGAAAATCATAGTCATTATTTTCAAAAAATTCTCAAGTTTCTAATCTTCTAAATTTCTTTAAAATTCTATTAGAACACGTACACCCAATAACTTAACATTTGAGTTTTAAAGTCTGAAGGATTAAGATGTACTGCTAATTACTAAACACTACTTCATGTTCCTCAGAAGAATTTTTTCAAACCAACATGTTTACTGTTTTCAGTCTGTGGTCAAAGAGTTCCTCTTCAGATTCAAGGAAGGTAAACTCGAACATGGAGTGTTGTTTACACCCTACAACTACGAAATGGTCGACGAGATGGTGGCCCTCTACCGTCTGTTTTACTCAGCCAAGGACTTCCAAACCTTCTACAAGACTGCTTGCTGGGCACGTATCCGCGTGAACAAATACATGTTCATAGATGCTTTCTACTCTGCTGTTATATACAGATCAGACTGCAAGTTCATCCGTCTGCCAGCTCCTTTTGAAATCTTCCCACACTTCTATTTCGACTCCAGAACCATCCAGGAGGCACAAAAAATCAAAATGGCCCATGGTAAGTCTATAAAATGATTTCAAAGATCAACAATTAGCAAAGTTTTTGTCACCTAATGAATAATTTTTTCAAGGTGGATTCTCCCGCTCCTACGACGTTGGCATGAAGCGAGGAGCTATAGATTCTGGAGACACATACCTCATCTACTCCAACTACTCTGGCGTCTGCATGAAGCCATATTACGACCCAGAATATAAACTATCCTACTTCTTCGAAGACGTTGGTCTTAATAGCTACTACTACTACTTCCGGATGATCTTCCCATTCTGGATCGAGACCAAGAACTACGACCTCCCGAAGGAATTCCGTGGTGAATTCTACTACTACATCCACAAACAGTTGATGTCTCGTTACTACCTTGAGCGTCTCTCCAACGACTTAGGATCCCTCAGACCATTCGACTGGTATGAAGGCAAATTCCCAGGCTTCTACTCCAACCTCGTGTACCCCAACGGTGTAGCTCTGCCCAAACGTGATGAATGGTTCGGCCTTCCACCATACAAAATTGACTACTTGAAGGTAAGAATTTTCCCGCTCCTAGTCACCCTGAAACTATAGTCTCCCTGAACCTCTAACGAAATTCATCTGCAGAAAATTGACCTGAGAGAGAACCGCATCTTCGAAGCCATTGACTCCGGAATCGTGATTGACGAGTTTGGCAAACATTACAACATCTACACCCCCGAAGGCATCAACATCCTCGGAAACCTCATTGAAGGTAACCGCGACACCTTCAACTACAAATACTACGGATCCTACGAAATTTTGGCTAGGAACTTCTTCGACTACAACAGCGAATACACTTGCAAGAAATGGTACATTCCTGGATCTCTCCAGACCTTCAGTACCAGCATGAGAGACCCAATGTTCTACAGGCTCTACGACAAGATCCTCTACTACTTCCAACGGTATGACTGGTCTAATGTAATCCAAGTTGTGACTTACTGACAAATTTTCGCTTTTCCTAAATGCAAACCTTCCTTCCTTTAGTTACAAGGAGAACTTGAAACGATACACCCAAACTGACTTGGTCTACTCTGGCTACAAGATCGAATCCGTCCATGTGGACAAACTCGTCACGTTCTTCGACAACTGCGATGCATGCATCAATAACGCCGTAACTGTGGAGTCATTCAAGGAAGCACGCAACTTCAACCTGAAGGTCAGACAACAATGTCTAAACTACAAACCATTCACCTACCGATTCGCCATCAACAGCGACAAGGACTCCAAGGTCATGGTCAAGATCTTCCTTGGACCTGCTTACTACGGAGAACAGTACGATGAGGACACCTATTTCCGCAAAAACTACATGAACTTCTTTGAACTAGACAAATTCGAAGCCAAATGTAATTTTCGAATACACATTTTCTTCTGAAATTTTTTCTAATTTGCCTGTAATGACTTTATAACAAATTCTTTTTGCTTACAGTGAAGACTGGAATGAACACCATCGAACGCCGCAGCACGGAATCCGCCTACACGATGGATGACGTCACGTCATACGAGACCTACTACAAGAAGATCCTCAAGGCTGTTGAAGGAAACGAACCCTTCACCTACAAAGAGAAATTGTTCGGCTTCCCAGACCGTCTTCTGCTGCCTAAGGGTAAACCAGAGGGTGTGCAGTACAGATTCTTCTTCTACGTCTATCCATTCGAAGAAGGCAAACTCTACGATCTGCCATTGATTGGAAAATATTTCTACGACGGAAAGCCTTTCGGCTTCCCATTGGACAGACCAGTGCAACCATGGTTCTTCACACTACCCAACGCATACTTCAAGGACGTGGAAATCTTTCACGCGAAAGAGATGACCGAAAGCTATTAGTTTTTTCAAGCCTGACAAACCGAATTCGTCCCAATGAATTAGAATCTTTAGAATATCTAAATTCTCTATGGAATATGAGCAATCTCCATTCTCTTCAGTTAGTTACTTCTCATCATTATAGCAATTATAGTTAATTTACAGACAAAGCAAAGATTTTTCATCAACTCATATAATTTTGAATACTTTGTAGAAATCTTAAAATCCTGTGTTCACAAAGTTGCTCTGTAAGATTCTATTCTTGGTTGTCTTATTTCAAGACTGAAAATCACAGACTGAAATGGTTAAGATAAGTGAATAGCTCATCAACTCAAAACAAACTTCGCATTTGGTTTTTGCACCACTGCTAAGATTACTATGTAATTTAGTGGATTTTCGCTAATAAATCAAGTATTAAACCCACTTAAATAATTATTTCTTCATTGAGTTCCTCTTCTATAGATTATAAATTCGTAGGATAGAAAGTACTAGATATGTCCAGATAGTATCCGACTTTATAATGTATCTGGCTTAAGAGGTAATTCTGGCCACAAACTTCTTCTTGTGATTCTCCCAATTTCGGAAGTTTCGGAATAGCTAAAAACTGCTTCTACACATTCTATTTCATTTCCTCTACGTCTTTTGGTCGTTTTCCTCTTAGAGGATACTTCAATTTAGGAAACAGCCGACAATCACTTGGAGCCATATCAGGACTGTATGAGGGTTGCCGAAGTTGGATAAGGCTTTCTTCCAACAGAAATGATTGCTAAATAAAATGCGACGAATGGACATGTGCGTTGTCGTGGTGAAGGACTCCATCTAAGTTAGCTGTCAAACATGAAATTCTAGTAGTTCAAAATAAAATGCGTTTGTTATGATAAACTCTCTTAAACTGAATCAGTGAAATTGTCACTAGTTGAATCAGTATTTTGAATTATTACTGGGGAACCAGTAATTTTCCCACTTTGACGGGATGAACCAGTAAGTGACTCAAATAAAATACCGTTTCTGAATATACTTGTGACGCCAAATGATAGATTCAAACAGTTATATAGCGCTCCATGCGGCCAAGACAAGAACTTACAGTCGTCTGGTACGCGTGTGTCTCCGGTCGCACAGTGGGGCAAAAAAAGTTTCTGTGGACAAATTGATATTCAGAAGCCACTTTTTAACCGATTTAAACTTTTTTTTTTCAAATTAAAGCTAATAAAATTTTGCATAAATCTGTCATGGCAAATTTTGGAAACAGTTTTTTTTTTTTTTTTTTTTTTTTATAACAAAAATGGAAGAAAACAAAAAAAAATTTTCAAAAAAGTATTGGTTTTCGAGAAATACTTGGATTCAATTCGAAATACCTAGAATCAATAAAGCAACTATCCATAAAAGTTGTCTGATAACTTAGCAATTGTTAAAAAATTTATTGAATTTGTTATAAACAAATAGGTGGGTGAAAATGGATTCATGGGGATTGGCAGCGATTCGTCAACTGATTCGCACTATTTTTGAACAATTTAGAGAAATAAACCGTTTTTTAATTAATTTTATTAAAAATAATAAATAATTTTTCATTTTATAAACAAATTTTATAAACAATTATCCACAGCAGGTATTTATGATGAAATAAATCAAATTTTTTCTCCTAAATCTGCGAAAAATTATACAAAAATTTCACTTACTGATCATATTTAGTCATCCAATAGCAATTGATGATTGTTTAAACAAAGTTAAATCACAAATGCACTGTTAGGCTATTTTTATAGGTAAAGACTTGGTTTTTTCTTCGTATTAAAGTGTAAATAGCTAGGTTCTAGATATTCTTGTAGCTTACATGACATTCAACAATTTCTATTGTTAATAACAATTGTTTAAACAAATTTTTTCATACTAGGCATTTTGCAACCAAAAAAAATGCGTTTGAAGGTATTAGCAGCCTGTTATTCATTAATGGCTCTTTCCTCATTGGTCAAAAATAATTGATAATTGTTTAAACAAACTTTATAAACAAATTCATTTTTCGGCTATTTCTGAAGGTAAAAACTTGGTTCTTTCAACGTGACCAATTTTAAATGAGTAATTTAAACATTTTTTTCAGAAACTTCGATAACGATCAACTGTTTTCATTGTTATTAATTATTTTATAGACAAATCTTTGTCCTCCCATACATGTGAACGCGAGAATGAACGGTGTGAAGTTAGTGTCATGTGCTACCGATATTCATTTGTTTCACAAAGAAAAATATTAACATGAAAGCGGAAATTCAAAACAAATGTGTGCCGACTTTGGTTGTGAAATTAGCATTTGTGTTTAAAAATGTATGAGGAAAAAATTGTTTGTATAAAATTATAGATGACAATAAAAACAGTTGATCGTTATCGAAGTTTCTGAAAAAAATGTTTAAATTACTCATTTAAAGTTGGTCACGTTGAAAGAACCAAGTTTTTACCTTCAGAAATAGCCGGAAAATGAATTTGTTTATTAAGTTTGTTTAAACAATCATCAATTATGTTTGACCAATGACCAAAGAGCCATTAATGAATAACAGGCTGCTAATACCTTGAAACGCATTTTTTTTGGTTGCAAAATGCCTAGTATGAAAAAAATTTGTTTAAACAATTGTTATTAATAATAGAAATTGTTGAATGTCATGTAAGCTACAAGAATATCTAGAACCTAGCTATTTACACTTTAATACGAAGAAAAAACCAAGTCTTTACCTATAAAAATAGCCTAACAGTGCATTTGTTAATTAACTTTGTTTAAACAATCATCAATTGCTATTGGATGACTGAATATGATCAGTAAGTGAAATTTGTGTATAATTTTTGGCAGATTTAGGAGAAAAAATTTGATTTATTTCATCATAAATACCTGCTGTGGATAATTGTTTATAAAATTTGTTTATAAAATGAAAAATTATTTATTATTTTTAATAAAATTAATTAAAAAACGGTTTATTTCTCTAAATTGTTCAAAAATAGTGCGAATCAATTGACGAATCGCTGCCAATCCCCATGAATCCATTTTCACCCACCTATTTGTTTATAACAAATTCAATAAATTGTTTAACAATTGCTAAGTTATCAGACAACTTTTATGGATAGTTGCTTTATTGATTCTAGGTATTTCGAATTGAATCCAAGTATTTCTCGAAAACCGATACTTTTTTGAAAATTTTTTTTTGTTTTTTTCCATTTTTGTTATAAAATAAAAAAAAACAAAAAACTGTTTCCAAAATTTGCCATGACAGATTTATGCAAAATTTTATTAGCTTTAATTTGAAAAAAAACGTTTAAATCGGTTAAAAAGTGGCTTCTGAATATCAATTTGTCCACAGAAACTTTTTTTGCCCCACTGTGGGTCGGGTCTTTGCATTTCTTCAGTGAAAACAAACTTTTTTGTATACTAGTGTTTGTGTTATAAATATTTAGGTCCTAGCTGCAATCAACAGGGTATATTAAATCTTTCGCTCAATGTGGGGAGAACCCTGACCCCTTGGGTTCGACTTTGACTTTGAGCAACGCGACACCTTGACATAACGACGGGCCTTCCCACAATTAGGCGCAACATAGTATATCCTATTATATTGCAGCCCAGCCCTCATTTATTTTTGTGAGCGTAAAAGGCAGCTTTTCAGTGATAATTTTGAAAATGTTAGCAAGTGTCATACCTAACCAGTTGACGGAAGACTACGCGTATTACCAGATGGCTACTGGTACCGAGAAACCAGTGAACCTCACTGATTAAACCAGTGTCGGAATTTAGGGTTACCATTTCTTCACAGTACGAAAGGAGGACACCTGAAAATTTCCTAACCTAATCTTAACTTACTAGCATAGTGAAGACAGGTTTTTTGAATTTCAAATATTGCAAACCACGAATGTTCAATAGAATGATTTTATTTTTACAAATTAGGTTACGCGATACCCGGTAAGACCAATAACACGACTCCAGTAGTTCTATCTTTTACTATAACATCGTGAGAGATAAAAAAAAAAATGCCATTTTTGTCAGAAAGGAGGACATTTTCAAAGAAGGGAGGACACGGGAGGACAAGACGGTAAAGGAGGACATGTCCTCCCGAAGGGGGACGTTTGGTAAACCTATCGGAATTCCACTGAGTGAACCAGTGGAATCTCACTGATTGTCAGTGACACACTTCTAGCTGTTTCAACCAGTGAGATTCCACTGGTTCATTTTAAGAGGGAATGGTAGACCTTAATATTAACGACATAATCTAGATAACGTAAACTGAAGAAGAAGTAAATTTTCTATATCCTTTTCTTATTGTATAAATACAATAAAATGCAACTAACTTTAAGAATCTTCAATAAAGAAAATTTTTGGATAATTTTGAAAAATGCAAAAATTAAATACGTGCGCAAAAGATTCAATTTAAAAGCCAAACTTATCTGCAGTCTTTATTTTATTATGAGTATTTTTTTTTTAACAGAAATTATAACTGGAAAATTTGAATACTTTCTTCTAATGATAATTATCTAAAGGAATGAACAATGTGTGAATAATAGTATTGAGTTTTATTTGAAAAAACAAATTGTAACATTTTACAAATTGTTTGAAACATTACATTAATTGAGAACGACGCTTAGCTTGGTTCAATTACTCTAAGAATTCTGAGGGGCCTTTTTTCTGTATAGCGCTGATAGAAAATTATTATTATTATACTATATATATATATATATATTTAAAAGTTTGTCATAAGGACAACCGCAGGAATTCGCCGGGAGCGGGTGCTAATCTAAAAAAAATTGCACCCGCCCCCAGCGAAATCGCGGTAAAATTTCAGCTGCAACCACGTCTCACGACCGTGAGATGGGTGGTTACAGTCTGCGCGAACTCAATACGATGATCCGGCGAAAGTCTCGTGAACCCTGAGGACACGGAGCGACCCAAGGACGACCGCCTTCTGCATTCTCCCTGCAAGTGTCTCAGCATTTTGTTGACACGCAGGGATGCTTTTCAGGCTATTAACAAGTGAAACCTTGGCACCTCCAAGAGCGCCAATGATCAGGACGATTAGCTTAACAGAATATTCCGGGTATAACCGTCGCAACTCCCTCATAAGGTCTTTATACCTTTCTTTCTTTTCTTTCTCCTCCGCTGTGACGTTTTTGTCCGCTGGCGCCGAAAATTCGATAACGAACATGATTCGTTTCTCGAAGTCAAGAAGAACCATGTCAGGCCTCGAGTGCGCAACAGAAACAATTGTCGAGAATATGAAGTTCCAATATATGCGGCACTTCTCAT
>CAKNXH010001180.1:109358-133296 GCA_932178445.1 Andricus quercusramuli
TGGTGTAATCTATGATGACGATAAGCTTACAATTCAGTCCCTTAAAAGTTGAAAGGGTCCTTCTTTTAGAAGTACTTACAAGAAAATAAACATTCTGTTTTAAGTTTCTCTCTTGACCAGAACAAGTGAAATTGTTACTGGTTGGATCAGTTTTTCGAATTATCACTGGTGAACCAGTGAATTTCACTACCACACGGAGAAAAAAATTCTGGGGTTTAGCGCAAGAGAGTTCAAGGCATTAACGCATGAACTATTCATCAGGCGCATATCGCAGGCGTCTCTTGCTTTATTTCCAAGAGCCTCCACGGACTTTCTCATTGAGTTCTCTTGCGATTTGCCTTTAGGCCACGCCTTCTGTCTGTTGACACGTTCGCACCACTAAGTGTTCGCATGAGGCGTGGCCTAAAGGCAAATCGCAAGGAGATTCACCGAGAAAGACCGTGGAGGCTCTTGGAAATTTCGCTCGCACCTTTGGAATTAATGCGTGACAAATGTTCACGCGCTAATGCGTACATTTTTCTCTCCGTGCAGTTATATAGCGCTCCGTGCGGCCAAGACATGAATTTTCAGTCGTCCGGTACGCGCGTGTCTCAGATCGCGTCATTGCATTTTTCGAGTAAAAACAAACTTTATTATATGCTAGTATTCATTTCATAAATATTTAGGGTCTGGCTGCAATAAGCTGGGGATATAATATCCCAGATAACAATATGCATGCATTATACGACGCATAATGCACGCACGCGTAAGGATCAATCGGCACAGCGTGCATGCAACTGAGCAGACAGATGCGCACTCAATTGACGGACATATCGCTAGCACAACGTGCTGGTCGCACGCGTGTGGGTCCAATGCGTGTAAAAATCTGGCGTAAAGTGAATGAGCATAAGGCTGCCAACACAGTGACTGCACGCCGTGCGTCGCACGATCTCGACATTGCATGCTTGCACGCATGATTGCGCCCGCACTGTGTGCCTATCACCTCGTGCTGGCGTACGTAATGCATATTTGCACGCACGACGTTCCTGGTACACCGTGCGCGTATCGTGCGTCGCACGATTGTTATCTGGGGAAACTTCTGCTGAGAAAGATATAAGAACGAGTATGGAATCACCGCGAGTCTCTTGAGCTACAATGGTTAATCCTTACAATTATTATAATAGAAAAAAATGTCTAGGGTATTATCTAAAAGACTTTTAATTAACAAGTTCACTATCTCCAGACGCAAATGGAGGGATTCTGTTTCCAAAATCGTTGACTAAAGTAGTTTCTATGATAAAGAATTTTTTAAAAGCTTTCTTAAATATTTAAGATGCCCTTCAATTTCGTAGAGATTTATTAGTTACCTTTAATTATTGAATCAATAAAGTAAAGTTATTGACTCAAAACTTATCGTTCTTAAATAGGGTCCACTTCATTGCGGATAAGGAAACTTTTCTGAAGATAGCTATAATGATAAGGATAAGGAATATCCGCGCGTCTCTCGAATTAAAGATGTACATTGTACACTAGTTATCTCAAGTTCAAAAATAAGCATTGTCAAAAATGATTTATAAAATCGAGGATAATATTCCCATTATTAATTGTAAACAAATTTAGAAGAGAACTGAAGGGGAACTTTAGAAATTATTATTCCACGTTAAAATTGTTTATTTAACAATAGTTATTTAGATTTTAAAGTTCTTGCTCTCTTTTCAGGTGAAATTTCAATTGTTCTTGAATCCTAATGTTGTAGGATTCATTTCATTTCTTGAAAGATTCTTCACAAATCTCTTAGGTAAGATTTATTCAACTTTATCGAGGAAAAATATTGTTCATAAAATTAACAATTATATAACTCCTGAACAAATTTTTCTAAATATAATGTGTATAATAAATAAAATAAGTCCTGCAACATCAGGATTGAATGAGAATTACAACTTTTACCTAAAGAGAAAGCAAAAACATAAAATTCTAAATAACAGCGTTAAATGAATAATTTGAACGCAAAATATTTTTCATAAAGTTCGCCATCAGTTTTCTGCCAAAAGTGGTAAGAATCAACCTTGATTTTATAAATTATATTTAACCATGCTCATTTTTGTACTTGACAAAACTCATGTACATCCTTAATGAAAGGGCCTCGTGAAAACGAAATCAAAGTTTAATTTTATCTCGATTGTAATTTTATGGGTGATACAATGTCATTTTTTATTTTATTATTAGCACCATCAGTCGACTTTTAATAGCGTTGACATTAAATAATAAGCTAATAAATGTTAAACAAAAGTAATCCATGTCAATTAATTTCAAGCTATACAGAAAAAGTCTTACTTTTCTTAGAGAAAAATTTGGTCTCATATATAAAGCCGTTTTTGAGCTTAAACCTAGATCGAAGCCCATTTTTCCCGTAGAAACTAGACCTAAAAATATTATTTTACAGTCGTACTTTTTAATCCATTCAATTTACAAAATAATACGTAAAACACATTATTTTTATAATAATGATAGCTGAAGCGTGCTCTCTACAACAGCGCATTGTACACCACTTGCCTTAAAGATTATGTGGTACCTATATTCAAGTATGAGATGACACTCCTGGCGGACCGGCCGAACGCAAACATTACGCTACAGCGTAACGGTAAAGTAATGGTAAAGTAATGCTAAAGTAATATGGCATTATAATTAATAAAGGAAACAAAATTAATATGTAAATTGTTGCAATTATAATAAAACGTTAAAATTTACATTAAATGGTCATGCCGTAATTACAACAAGTTGCTTTCTCAGCGTTAAAAAATAAAAAAATAAAGTGGCTGTCATTCAAGTCGGGTCCCTGCAGACTGGCAACCCACTTAAAGCCACGTTAGCGAGTTGCCAATATGCAGGGGCCCGACTGCAATGACGATCACTATGTTTTTTTATTTTTTAATGCTGCAAAAGCAACTTGTTGCAATTGCGGCATGACCGTTGAACGTAAATTTCAACGTTTTATTATAATTGCAACAGTTTACATATTAATTTTGTTTCCTTTATTAATTATAATGCCATATTACTTTACCATTACTTTAGCATTACTTTACCGTTACGCTGTAGCGTAATGTTTGCGTTCGGCCGGTCCGCGAGGGACAGCACAGAAAAAACAAACATTCAATTCAAAAGAAATATTGGACTTATTTTAAGGTGTAACAAAAAAAGCTTATGTAATCTGAAATTAAGAATCTATTTTAAATATTAAAGTAAGCAAACAAAGATATTGGAATACAGGTATAAAGACCTGAAATTGAACAGATATTTAAATTGAAAAGTTAGTGTAAGGTTGAGATGACCTTAAATTCAGGCTGCTCAAGGTTGGAAGTTAGGCCTATTTATACTGAAATTATGCCCTCCCCCTCCAGATTCTTCTGAACCGAAAATTTCGAAGACGCCCTATTTTTGTGTTAACAGATGCTTATTTGTTACTTAAGATAAGTATGTACCTTATTTAAGATAGTTCGTGTACTTAAATATAGTGGCTTTCTTAATTCAAATCAAATTTGAAATTAATTCGAATATAACTCCAAGCATTGGTTTTCCCTGTGTTGTAGAGCAAGCTACAGTTTCCTCAGTAAATTACAAAAACATTTCATTCCTCGCCTTATTTAGTCTAAAAAAACATGTTTTTTGTGCAAACATGTTTCACTCATTCCTCCAGGTACCAAAATACCTACCTTTTTACTTACTTACTAATTTACTAATCTGCTGGGCACATTCTTATCGCGCGTGGCTTACTTCGCTAGCAAGGTTGAGCGCGCCCAGGGCGCGCGTCTGTTGGATAATGCGCTTCACGCTCGATAGCGTATTTACCTCGCGCTACGCGCACGGTTATTGTACTTCCTTCACATTTGTGCACAGAAATTTTAAAATTAAAGGCCGAAGCATCGAAACTGTACTTTAGTGATTGTGAATTCACTTTTGTTGAAGCTCCTTCGGCTATAACGAACACATTCTCATCACGTGTCTCGTGATTCGCGATCGATGTTGTCCAAAGTGCGAACTTTTCTACATTATGTTCAACTCTACTATATCAAACGATATTATATTTATTTCCGTACCTCGGTCTGAGGCTACTTATTCCGACATTGTAAAATAAATTGCAACTTCCATTTTACATGATTTCTTTATTATTACTTCCTTATTGTGCATTGATTTTTATTCTCAAATACCCTGAAAAATGTATTATTCCAATAAATATATATTATTACAATTCATAATAATAATAATAAATAATGTGTATTGATATTGAAACAGGCCAATCTTCCTTAGTCTTCTTTTTATAATTTGAAGAAGTCTGCATCCTATAAAGAATCAATATTGTTATTAAACATTCTATTGCATCTTGTGTCGTTTTTTCCGTAAATTTAATCAATGTATATTCAATCTCATTTTTAAGATTCGAACAAAAAATACGCGTCCTAGCGTGAAGCAATTCAAAAAAAAATTGTAGATATAAATTAGACGAACAAATTTATTAGATTAAATTTTATGGTACAATTTTGTCGTTTTTCCAAAAATATAAAGTTTTAATTACATTTTCACGATTAAAACCAAAACTATCCATCCTATCAAAAAATGAATCATAACAAATTTTTAGAACTTTTTTGGGTGAACAACTTTTGTCGATTAGTTTTTTCGTACATTGTGTAGTATTTACAAAAATTAAAGTGTTTATTTCTAGTGTTATTTTTTACGATAAAAACTAAAACTACGCATCTCACAGAAAATCGATTGATCAAAAATTTGAAAATCATTATTGGTTAAATAACTTTTTTTCATTCGTTTTGTTTTCGCACCATGAGTCGTTCTTCCAACAATTTTTTATTTATAATGTAATTTTTTGCGATCAGAACCAAAATTACACGTCCTATAAAAATGATTAATAAGAAGAACTTGCTGCCTGCTGAACCAGGCGGAATTTCACGAACTTCGTGAATTACGCAGAATTCCGTGAATTCCGTGAATTCTGCGAATTCCGTTGAATTCCGTGAATTTCATGAATTCCTTGAATTCTATGAATTCTGTTAATTCCATAAATTCCGTTGAATGTCGTGAATTTCATGAATTCTGTGAATTTCATGAATTTCATGACTTTCATGAATTCTGTGAATTATATGAATTCCGTGAATTCCACGAATCACGCGAATTTCATGAATAATGTGAATTCCACGAATTCCGTGAATTCCTTGAAGTCCGCGAATGTCATAAATTCCATGAATTCCGTGAATTTCAATAATTCCTTGAGTTCCACGAATTCCATGAATTCCTTGAATTTCTTTGCATTCTACTAAAAAGCCATTCAGAATAAACTTGTAAATCTTGTTTGGGTGTGTAATTTTTGTTGATTCGTATTTTTTCATATCTTGCATAGTTTGACCGCAAAATGGAAATTTTGATTTTTCATAATTTTTTTCATGGTGAAAACCGGAAAAGTTGGTCGAAAATGTTGGTTAACGAACTCGAACTCTCTTTTTGGTCCCTAAAAACGTGAGCCAAATTTCATCCTAATCCGATTAGTATTTCAAAAGTTATCCGGTATACAGAAGACAACGACAGACAGAAAGACACCATCGTAAACAAGTTTTTTTCTGATTCAGGGGGTCTCGAAACGTGAATATTTAGAGAAATCTGCGATAGTTAGTCTTCACATAAAACTAATACCTTCTCATTATGATGAGAATATAAAAAAATGAACGAAATGTCTAGAGGCACACTGAAAATAATTGCTCTACGCTCACCGCAGTTCGGTGAACCAGCCGCCCTTTGCACTTTACAGTTTCCATGGGCTCATCGAGACTATATTTTCTATGCTCAAGAAATGAATTTACAAAAGAATTGAAATTACATTATTAGTAATGCCTTATGAAGTAAAGAAAACATCATTTTTTATGAAAAAAGTTTAAAACTTATGAACAATCATTATTTTAACAGTATTTTTTGGTAACGAATTTTTTCTTAATGCCGATTCTTACCAATTTAAAAATATGATTGAATTTTTATCAATAACAGATTATTTTTGCGACGAAAACATTCCTTGTTAACTCTACTGTTTTCAATTTTTAAATAAGTGAATAATCTTTACATATTTTTATTTGTATAAATAATGTTTTCTTTAGAAAAATAGCTTTAACGAATTCAGTCATAGAAGAATTTGTTTTTTAAATTTGAAACAAGAGGGTTGTGGAGAATAATTTTTGCGAAAAAAGAAGACATCACTCACTGGAAATATAACCGTTTTTCAGAAACTGGTAAGAAGCAAAGCAAAAAAAAAATCAATTGCAGAAAAAATTGTTAATGGAATTCTTTTTATTGTGACTCTTTTCATTTTTTTATTGAAAATAATGTTTTTTATTTAAAATGACAACATCAGCAACATGATTTTGATTCTGAAAATCATAGACAAACTATTTTTTTCAGAGATCTGATTTTCATCCGCCCGACAATTACCTTAAATCAATACAATTTTGACTGAATATAAAGCAGTGTAGTTTAATATAACTCTTATTAAAAGAATTTTAAACTTTGACTCGATGTGAAATTTTTGTGCAAACTTTTGTAATTTTTCAAATTATATGCAAGGAACATATTCTAAGAACCGCCAAGTCACATACCTCTCTTACAAGAATAAACTATGTCAGCAACGTGAACGTTTGCAAATATAATAAAGAATAAGCCAACAAAAGTTACTTTCTTCAGCCAATTATTATACATCAAGTGTTACATATCTCAGGACTGAGAATTCCGAAAGGAGGGAATGCAACAGATTTGAAAATCAGTGAATGGTCCGGCTAACCTTGTATCAACCAGGTCACAGGTTAACGAGATTAGTCAAAACTCGGCGGTATAAAAGACCAGCCCGGTGCCTCGAACATCATCCTGCCAACAGTGGCAGAAGTGAGCTTAACGGAAAAAGTGCATAGCTCGACCAAGATGCTGCGGCTTTCTTTGGTGCTGATTCTGTCAGCGGTATGCCTCTCCGAAGGCTACCAAGATGTCCGTACTGCAGACGTGGACTTCCTTCACAAGCAAAAGAAACTCTTCGAACTTATGTTCTACGCTGACCAGAATGCCCTAGCTGATTCAGAATTCTTTGAAATTGGACGCAACTATGACATTGGCAGCAACACGGAATACTACACTGACAAGGTAATTAAAAAAAATCATATTATTCTCGTTCTTCTCGGAGAAAATCATAGTCATTATTTTCAAAAAAGTCTCAAGTTTCTAATGTTCTAAATTTTTTCAAAATTTTGTAAGAACACGTACACCCAATTACCTGATATTTGAGCTCTGAAATCTGAAGGATTAAGATGTAATTCTGATTACTCAAAACTCCTTCAGGTTCCTCAGAACAATTTTCCTAAACCAACATTTTAACTGTTTTCAGGCTGTAGTCAAAGAGTTCCTCTTCAGATTCAAGGAAGGAAAGTTCGACCATGGAGTGTTGTTTACACCCTACAACTTCGAAATGGTCGAAGACATGGTGGCCCTCTACCGTCTGTTTTACTCAGCCAAGGACTTCCAAACCTTCTACAAGACTGCTTGCTGGGCACGTATCCACGTGAACAAATACATGTTCATAGATGCTTTCTACTCTGCTGTTATATACAGATCAGACTGCAAGTTCATCCGTCTGCCAGCTCCTTTTGAAATCTTCCCACACTTCTATTTCGACTCCAGAACTATCCAGGAGGCACAAAAAATCAAAATGACCCATGGTAAGTCTATAAAATTATTTCAAAGATCAACAATTAGCAAAGTTTTTGTCTCCTAATGAATAATTTTTTCAAGGTGGATTCTCCCGCTCCTACGACGTTGGCATGAAGCGAGGAGCTATAGATTCTGGAGACACATACCTCATCTACTCCAACTACTCTGGCATCTGCATGAAACCATACTACGACCCAGAATATAAACTATCCTACTTCTTCGAAGACGTTGGTCTTAACAGCTACTACTACTACTTCCGTATGGTCTTCCCATTCTGGATCGAGACCAAGAACTACGAACTCCCCAAGGAATTCCGTGGTGAATTCTACTACTACATCCACAAACAGTTGATGTCTCGTTACTACCTTGAGCGTCTCTCCAACGACTTAGGATCCCTCAGACCATTCGACTGGTATGAAGGCAAATTCCCAGGCTTCTACTCCAACCTCGTGTACCCCAACGGTGTAGCTCTGCCCAAACGTGATGAATGGTTCGGCCTTCCACCATACAAAATTGACTACTTGAAGGTAAGAATTTTCCCGCTCCTAGTCACCCTGAGACTATAGTCTCCCTGAACCTATAACGAAATTCATCTACAGAAAATCGATCTGAGAGAGAACCGCATTTTCGAAGCCATTGACTCCGGAATCGTGATTGACGAGTTCGGCAAACAGTACAACATCTACACCCCCGAAGGCATCAACATCCTCGGAAACCTCATTGAAGGTAACCGCGACACCTTCAACTACAAATACTACGGATCCTACGAAACTTTGGCCAGGAACTTCTTCGACTACAACAGCGAATACACTTGCAAGAAATGGTACATTCCTGGATCTCTCCAGACCTTCAGTACCAGCATGAGAGACCCAATGTTCTACAGGCTCTACGACAAGATCATCTACTACTTCCAACGGTATGACTGGTGTAATATGTACCAAGTTGTGATATACTGACAAATGTTCGCTTTTCCTAAACGTAAACCTTCTTCCTTTTAGTTACAAAGAGAACTTGAAACGATACACCCAGACTGACTTGGTCTACTCAGACTTCAAGATCGAATCCGTCCATGTAGACAAACTCGTCACGTACTTCGACAACTGCGATACTTGCATCAACAACGCCGTGGCTGTGGAGTCATTCAAGGAAGGACGCAACTTCAACCTTAAGGTCAGACAACAATGTCTAAACTACAAACCATTCACCTACCGATTCGCCATCAACAGCGACAAGGACTCCAAGGTCATGGTCAAGATCTTCCTTGGACCTGCTTACTATGGAGAACAATACGATGAGGATACATACTTCCGCAAGAACTACATGAACTTCTTTGAACTCGACAAATTCGAAGCCAAATGTAATTTCCACACCAAATTTCCTTCTGCAATTTTCTTTAATCCACCTTCAATGACTTTATAACAAATTGTTTTTGCTTACAGTGAAGACTGGAATGAACACCATTGAACGTCGCAGCACGGAATCTGCCTACACAATGGACGACATCACGTCATACGAGACCTATTACAAGAAGATTCTTAAGGCTGTTGAAGGAAACGAACCCTTCACCTACAAAGAGAACTTGTTCGGCTTCCCAGACCGTCTTCTCCTGCCTAAGGGTAAACCAGAGGGTATGCAGTACAGATTCTTCTTCTACGTCTATCCATTCGAAGAAGGCAAACTCTACGACCTTCCATTGATTGGCAAATGGTTTTACGACGGCAAGTCTTTCGGCTTCCCATTGGACAGACCAGTGAAACCATGGTTCTTCACACTTCCCAACGCATACTTTAAGGACGTAGACATCTTTCACGTTAATGAGATGACCCGAAGCTATTAGCCTTTTCGTGCCTGACAAAAGGAATTCGTTCCAGCGGAGTAGAATCTCTAAAATATCTAGATTCATTAGAACATGAGCAATCTCCACTCTCTTCTGTTCACTTTTTCTCCATCATTGCAGCAATTACAGATAATTCACAGACAAACCCACCATTGTTCATCAAGTAAAGACAATTTTGAATACTTCATAGAAATCTGCAATAGTTTTAGAGTCATTCAAAGATGTGAGCAGTGTTGAGTGAATCCATTCAAATCATGATACAAGTTGTATTCTATATACTGTTTGCACAAATTTGCTCTGTGAGATTCTATTCTCGGTTGACTTATTTCACGACTGACAATCACGGACTGAATTGGTTAAGTTAAACAAATGGCTCATCGACTGAAAACAAACTTTGCAGTTGGTTATTGCACCAGTGCTGAGATAACTATGTAATTTAGGGGATTTTTGTTAATAAATGAAATATTAAACCCTCCTAAATTACTACTTCTTTATTGACTTTTCCTGTTCTATATATTTAAAATTCTTAGGATAGTAGGATAGAAAATAGCATATAATCAAACTGCGATGAACAGTAGTGAAAGAGAACAGTTGTTCGTTAACTAATTATTAAATTCAATCTATAACTTTGCTATTATTATATTTTTCATAGACTTCCAGAATTGCATGGCTTCTTTAAAAAATGTTCAATGCAAACATAAATGGAAGATTAATGGTTGAATAAATTTGGATAAAATAAAATAATTTTTTCTCACCATAAATTAAGTTGTTTTGAGCTTAGAACTAGATTTGAAACTATTTTTTCCTCAAAACTAGATCCAACTAGACCCGAAAATGTTTATTACTCAGTCGACGCTCGACGCTCACCGAAGTTCGGTGAAAATTTCAGTTAACCTGGACGTGATTAAGAAAAAAAAATGGGTCCGTAATTGCTTATTTAAAATATAGTTGGTTAGTATATCTTATTCAAATGATAGACTGCAACTAAGGCAGTCACAGTGACCATTTTAAAATTTAGAAAATACAATAAATTATAAAATGTGAAAATTATAATGTAAACTTGTGTTGTAAAAGTGTCTTAATTCGGGCTCGAAATATATATTTGGCAGCGCTGAAAATTACGGACGGAAGATCTAGAGTTTGAATTGTAAAATTTCGACTTGCATTTGATGCAGATTTACTGAATAGACTTAGCTGTAAATTAAATATTCACGTTATACATCCAATGAGTCACTTTTTGTAAGGTCGATAGAATAAAGAGACAATCGTCCTGGCTCGTTGTGTTTCCGCGCTTCGTATTTATTTATTTAGTTTCAACTTTAATTTTTTGACTCTGTTTTATACAATAATTACCACTTTTTTGGCATTTTTCTTCTCAGAATCTTTAATAATTTTGACTGACGAGGGCTCCAATCTAAGCCGAAACGTCTCATTGTGTAGTATAAATTGGAAAATACTTATTATCTCTTTATTAGTTTATTCTATTGACCTTACAAAAAGTCACTCATTGGATATATATACCTAAGAGGTCGAGACTTATACATATTGAACATATTTACGTTATTTGCTAAGTTTTCTTTACTAAATTCAGTTGAGTCTAGGGGAGGCCGGGGCGAGATGAGCATAGTTATAATTTCCAGTGAAATATTTGGAATCTATAGTAGTTTTTAAAAATGTAAGTGGTTCTATACATTCTATGAACCTTCATCTATCAATTTCACTAAAGACCAAGTGTTCAAAAAATAGTAATTGCGATGAAAATATGAAACTTTTGAATTGTGCACATGTCTCATCTCGCCCCATGCTCTGGGGTGAGACGAGACACGTATTGGGGCGAGATGAGACACCTAAACTATTTATTAGTTTTTGTTAAAAAAAATATTATTTTTCGTGTTTTTCATACACATGAAAGATTATTTGAAGTATTCTATGAATGGAAATGAGTATCATACAAAATATAATTGTTTTCACGATTGAGCAATATCATTATTAAAACCAATTCATGATCTGTAAAATATTTAACAAATAATTTTGTGAGCCATAATTAAGTCTTATTACTTAGGGAAAGGGTTTTATAAATATTTGAAAGTATAAATGGATTTAATGGTTAATTATTTCAAATTTTTCCTTTATAATATAACTTTTATCATTTCAAGTTGAATTAACATTTATTTGAAATTTTTCATTTATAACATATTTCCAAACAAAAATTTTAATAATTTATAAACTGTTTTTATAAAATTCACACCTAAAAACCATAATTTTTCCCTGCATAATAATCGGGATTTTTCTGAAAAATTGAATGAAATGATTTTAAATATAAATTTTAGAATTCTTCTGCAACTTGTCATTTTAAATATAAACACAAATTTCGTTTTGAATATTCTGAAAGAACAATTCAAAAAATAAAATGTATAAACAAACCCAATTGCAGGTGCTCTGACACTAGAATTTCCTCAAACATCAGCTTTTACAATATCAGTCATGGACTCTTCTAACCACACATGTCAGTTTTTCTTCTGTAACCTTTCACTGTCTAAACTCTCCTTTAAATTTTTATCTTTTTTCAAAAATTTCACTATAAACGACTCAAATCTTGCGAACAGAAACTTTTCTGCCAGCTCCATAAAGAGGTTATGACAAGCAAGACAAGAGCGTCTCATCTCGCCCCACGAACTCGGCTCGTTCCGCCCCAAATCACAATTATGATTAAAACTTTGATATTACCTGTTTTTATTACTTAATTGTGTATAAATGCGTTAGTACATTCAAGATCGATAAATAAACTTCACGACAATCCTTAGTTGACAAATATTATCTGTTATTTTCAATCATTTCTGTTCGTTTTATTATATCATAGAATACCAGGATTCATGTGTTGAAATTTCAATCATTTTTATTTTTACTTTATCTACTTTATTAAATTGTTTCTCTCTTTCCAATAAATTCAATATCATTATTTATGCCATTTCTGAAAAGAACAACAACAAAAATCACATATTTTGAGAGAAAATTCAGTGTCTCATTTGACCCCGTATGCTCATCTCGCCCCGGTCTCCCCTATATTAAGTAACTTTTAAGTAAATGGAATTTAACATTTTGCGATTCAAACTCTGATCTGTTTTGTCCATAGCTTGCAGCGCCGACAAATGAATCTTTTCGACCCGAATTGACACTACATGTCCATATAATATAATAATTGATGTTAATGTGTCGACCAGGGTAATTGAATCATTAATTTCTGATGTTAGATATTGTTGATTACTGGTCAAATAATTCTCTGAAGAAACGAGAAAAAATCTGCCTCGGCCCGGATTTGAACCGGGAGCGCCACTATCAACAATGTTTAACATCAGAAATGAATTATTTAATTACCTTGGTCGACACAATAACATCAATTATTAATTACTTCACCGTGAATACTATTCTCAACACATTTTAGATTTACCCATCCGCGGTTTTTTCAAAATAGTCAAGCAGCGAAAAATATAACCCGTTCGAAGACATTCGTGGAGAGATATGGTACTACTTTTATAAACAAATTATGGCTCGTTACTATATGGAATGCCTATACACGGAGAAAAATGGATATTTAAACGTAGATGTTCGAAGCATAAGATAGTACCGCAAAACATACAGATATAAACGCGTAACAACCGCTATCTTTTTGAGATATTTATATTTATACCATTAAGACATTTCCCTTCCGGGGTAGGCGGGACTTACTCGGCGAGGAAGGGAGTAATGTGCAGGAGGGTGTATAGATTTTTAGATTAATCTAGAATTCCCGTGTTATTTATTTAAATGACACGGTCGTTCCGTCACACTGCTCCGATCCAGGCTGCTGACAAATCTCTCTAGCGTTCACCCCAAGTGAAGAGCCTCACAAAGTCATAATGTGAAGTTCCCTACTCGGGCCCATTAGTATCCAAGGTCGATTGTTCCATGCGTCATTCACTTCACGGACACTCTCTTTATAAACTATTTGTCGCCACACTTTTCTGTCCTAACGTACCTCTCTAGCTTCCTTCACGTCCATGCATTTTTGATGCGAGCCCTTGTGTTTCTATGGCATGACTTCTTATGTCTCTTCGAATTAGGGTCTCATTTACACATTCTGACCATTCTTTCCGCGGTCTGCCTCTGGGCACAGTGCCATTTCCTTTACCTTTATAAATTGTTTTATTAGTCTTTCATCTTTACACCTCATTCTTTTAGAATTATCTCATTACTCACTTTGTCCATCAGCATTTTGCCGCATATCATGCGTAGGAGTTTCATGTTAATCGCGTTAATTTCACTTTCATCCTTTTCTTGGCAGGTTCAGGTCTCGCTACCGTACAGCACAACCGGTAAAAATATAAAATTATGCATTGCCCTTTTAGGTTTATTTGATATACTTTAACTTCTGATAATAGGTCCTTCTCTACTGATAACCTTCTTGCCCTTGTTCATACGCCTATCCAACTAATCATTTAGGACAATGTTGCATATTGTTTTCTTACCCTTTCTTTCAAACACCATAATTTTTGTATTACTTACTTCAATTTCGAGGACCATGTTCTTCATGCTTGTATTCAGTATGTTCAACATTCTTTGTTAGTCTCCGATTGACTCTGATATCACAACCTTATCACCTGTGAACGCTAACCCACGTACCCTCAATGTCTCGAGGTCTACACCTTCTTTGTAGAAGGGGGTCATTCTTAGACACTTGTGCATGATTATAATGAATAGCAATGAGAACATAACGCATCCTTGTCTAACACCTTGCATACTATCGAACCAGTCACTCAGTTTTCCAATAACCCTTACACACGCTTTGCTACCAGCATATATTGTTTTTATTGCTTGTTGGATCCATCCATTTATTCTGTACTTTTTCAGGACTTCCCAAAGTTTACTTCCCAGGTGGGTCGAAAGGGTGTTGAAAATTAAATTGGTTACAATTGAACAGCTCTCTTGAAAACATACAACACGTCTTTTTTATCTTTTGTTTGGAAGAGTTACCCCTTCTCCCGCCCCAGGGGGTGACGTGTGTGGTAAATGTTTGCAGGGTCGCTTTTCCCCCTCGAAAAAAAAGGTTTTTTTCCCGGAGATTTTTTTCGTTAGATGCATATTTCTTGAGATATTTTGATGTCTCAAGATAAAAGAATCACTATATTTGTTCGATAATCGCTTTCTTCCACATATCTCAAACTTCTCCCATCTCGATACATAGATTTATGAATTCGTACAAACCGTGCACCGTACTTAATCATTTCTGCGTAAATGCTGTATACACCAGCAGTCTTAGCATTTTTCAAGTTCTTACTTATATCCCTAACCTAAGCATCGTGTCCTATATCGCGATTGTGGTGCTCTACAGCTTCACGTCCCAATAATTCCTGAGAAGAGTATCTCAAAGAGTCTAGTATCCGGCCTGTATCATATAGCTTTTCACAATTTCTATTTCTCATGCTGACCAACTCTGCACTTGTATCTCCCTTCATAATGATCGAAATCCATTTATGATACAGTATCTTGCTTCCTTCAAAGTCGTTTTGCATTTTCTTCTCTTCTTCTGTTCTGATTTTATTTTCACTTTCCTTGACTAGCAGTTTAATTTTCCTTTTTTTGTGCCTGTAATCATTTTTAAGTCTATTTCTCTCCTCATCGCTAATACCTGCGATTTCCAACCTTCTTTGGTGCGCTATTATCTTTTCTTAGGAAGCTATCTGTATTTCATCATTCCAGCATGCATCATCAGACATTCGTCCTATGACTGCAGTACAACATACTTCAGTTGGACTTCTAACAATTACATCCTCAAACAAAGCCGATACGCCCTCTATATTTTTAGTACTTATAAGCGCTTCCCAAGTTGCCTGATCTATGCGTTCGTTTATCTTCTTCTGAAAATCTATTCGCACTTCCGGCTTCTGTAAATTCTCAATCTTGATTCGCGTTTGTTTTGTTTTCTTGGTTTTCTTTCTTCTCCATCTCTGGCCTGTTTATTTTGAAGACTAGACGATGATAATCAGTATTGCATTCAGAACCCCTCATGACCCCTGTATCTTTTACTAGCTCCCTCAGTCTTTCATCCACAACAATGAAGTCGATTATACTTTGGCTGTCTCCTCTACCAGGTGCACACGTGGATCATTTAATACCTAAGCCAAGTATGTGTACTGAATAAGCCCTTTTCTAAGCTAAGCTAACTAATCTGTTTCCGTTTTCATTAGTTTTTGGGTCCCCGAAATTATCTAGTACCCTTTCCTTACCCTGAAGTTGTACGCCGGCCCATCCATTCATATCTCCTAGTATAATGATTCTTTCACAATGTTTGCAAGTACTTATAGTAACATATAATTACTCTTAGAAGGCGTCTTTTACTTCAGTGCTGTCACAACAATCTGGGAGATACAAATTCATGATCTCTGAAATGCTGCCTCGATCTTTCATTCATAATCGAACCACCTCTCGGTTACCATGTGATTCACTATCTACTCATGACCATACGCAAGAAGTCCAATATAAGGCCGACTGATGCAGTTCTTCCTAGAACTGCTGGCCCACATAGTTTCTCAGCGCTCAGGCAATGTCAACAATGCATCGCCACCAGTAGCGAGCGATAAAAGCGGGCAGTACGGAGAAGCAGTAAGCGGGAGCGACAAAAATGGGAAAAAAATCCACAGAAATGGATCACACGGCCCTGACTGTTGACGGTTCCAACGACTAATTAAGTGCCACGGCCAGAGCGAGGCAATCCCTGGAAATGTCCTTATATTGGACTTCATGTGTATTTCAAGTCCCTTTTCCTTTGTTTCAGATACACATAAAATATCTAGTTTCCTTTATCGGGCGCATGCCTTTCGACAATCAGAGTTTCACTCCATTCCGAGGCTACTTTATTGTTTGTATTATTCATTGTTCGGTTTTTACACCCAACTATCACCTTTATGCACGAAATTTATATTGCGAGTCGAAATCAAGTCCAAATCAAGTATTTAGTCGTCGTAAGGAGGAGAGTCTAGTTATAATGTCAGTTCCACCAAAAGTTCGGTTGATGGAGAGGGAGGGTGAGGACAGAGCTAAAACCGAGAGAGTCATAGTGGCTTGGTGTTTCATACTGAAAAGGTCACCAGCCTTCAGCAGTGTAGTAATAATTGGGAGTTCTCGAATTTTCGGCACCAGCTGACAAAAACGTCATAGCCAAGAAGAAAGAAAAGAAAGAGAGGTATACAAATATTATAAGGGAGTTGCGACGGTTATACCAAGAATATTATGTTAAGCTGATTGTCTCAATCATCGGCGCTCTTAGAGGTGCCAAGGTTTCACTGGTTACTAGCCTGCAAAGCATCCCTGTGTGTCAACAAAATGCTGAGACACTTGCGAAGGAAATGCAGAAGGCGGTCGTCCGTGGGACGCTCCGTGTCCTCAAGGTGCACGAGACTTTTGCCGGATCATCGTATTGAATTCGGCGCAGACTTTAACCACTTATCTCACGGTCGAGAGACGCGGTTACGGCTGACTTTTACCGCGATTTCGCTGGGAGCGGGTGCAATTTTTCAGATTAGCAGCCGCTCCCAGCCCATTCCCGAAGGAATAACCCTAATCCTTGCATGCAAAGCTCTACCAGGATGGACGAACCCTTCCTCTAGCTGCTCGTGGGAACAACAATAAAGCCAGCAAAAAGTTGTGGATGCGGTTCAAAATGATCGAACGCACCGAGCACCCGATAATCGGTCGGCAAACAGAGCCGATCACCCTAGAGTTCAGGGTGCTGGAAATAATTCAGATGGAAATACGACGAAGAACCGCCGAAATATTCACATTGAGTGGGCGAATCAATTCAACGATGACTTGCTAGACTGCTACGATGCGAGCATTATCCCTGCTCACAGAGGCTTTATGGCGCGTATGCATCAGTCTTTGCGAAATCAACGTGCCTACCTCTTGAAAAATGGATATGAAAGCGGAGCGCTTCCCCAACCGATGCTTGAACAAGCAAGCTGCAGACGAAGATGAGAAAGCGACTTTAAGACCAACCGCACAAAGCAGACACTTTCTGAGAGATGATAGAGATTTCAGGACAAGGAGGAACATTAACATGCAGGTTCCTCCTAAGCCTCAAGATCCCGGAGGAGTCCAACCTTCGGACCATCAATCAAAACTGAGGATCCACAATCACACACTGAACAAGTCTCATCTGCTGACAATGAAGCAGCATCTTGTTGACGATATATGGGTGTTATCTGACGCAACAAGGAGAATACAGGAGATAGAGCGATAGATCAGTGAGAATCAACAGTTTCTCGCTGACCCGTTGCGCTTCTTCAGCAATCACCCTGGTTTTGTCGAAAATCCACCCAAGCCCAACGAGGTAGAGACTTTTTGGAGAGAGGTATACAAGATCCCGAAAACACTAGAGTTGAAAGAAGATACTGACAATATCATCCGCTTCAAGGAGTTTTGCGACAAACTCATAACATCTGAGGGCAAATGTCCATCAATTACTGCCAAAAAGGTAAAAAAGGCACTCAGACGCACGAAGGACTTTTCCGCTGCAGGACCAGATTGTATCAAGAACTTCTGGTGGAAGAAGTTTACTTCTGCACACCAAAATTTCCCTCGCATATTCACCTCATATTTAAAGTCGGAAATGCCCATTCCGCAGTGGCTGCTGTTAGGGCGCACCATACTTCTACCGAAAAATGACAACTTGTCTAACCCAGAAAATTACAAGCCAATAACTTGTTCGAAGACATTGTATAAGATCTTTACAGCTGTCATAAACTTTCAACCTTTTCCTTTCACAGAATTATCTTTCACCGACATATCATCTGTCTTTTGGAAAGCTTGAAGGTGCATCAACACATAGTGAGATGCATAGAGAGATTGATGCCTCTTTGGAAAACCTGATTTACTATCTCATCTGGAAATTATCGTGTGATAACATACAACATCACCTTCCAGAGAGGCGCCTTTCGGGGCGATACCATGAGCCCGTTGTTTTCTTGCATCACACTTTTGCTTCTATCTCTCGCACTACGAAATTCTGCTGGATACCTCTGTGGCGAGACTGATTATCGCGAGCATAAGGTCACTCATGTATTTCATATGGATGGCTTGTATGGCTATGCCTCTGGTAAAAGGAAACCTCAAACTGCTATAAATATCCTCAGAAAGTGCACAGGAGAGATTGGGATGGATTTTGGATTGGACATCTGTGCCAAAATTCATCTGAAGAAAGAAAAGATTACTGGCGTTTCCAAGGACCCTGAGCTTATGGACATAAGTTTGATTAGACATCTTAACACTGGAGGGACCTATACATACCTGAGCATGCCTCGAAGCCGCATTCAGGTCTTAACATCAGTGAAGAAGTCTCTCCGAAGCATATATAAGCATCTTCTTCGACAGATTTGGTCTTCCAATCTGTCGGCGTTGAACAAAGTATCTGCTACTAACATGCTTGCCGTCCCGGTTCTACTCAACTCGTTTGGGGTGGTTCAATGGAAGGAAAAGGAGCTTACAGCCCTTGATATCACTACACGTAAAATCATGCATATGCATAAAAGTTTGCATATCAAGTTGTCTGTTCGCAATTATATATCTCACGCCGTCAAGGCGGACGCAGACTCAGTGCTCCCAATATGGCTCCCTAACCGCACTGCGCATGCATCCAGCAGCAACCTCATCGGATATTGATCGCGCGCTTATTTGAAATGTTCAAAAATGCAAATCAATTTCTCACAATATATAATAATCACACAGTACAAAAAAATATTATGAATGATTTATAATTTACATTGATGAAAAAAGGTATTTCTTCCTTCGAATTTAAAATCAATAATTTATTTGTGAATAGCACAATAAAATAATTATTTCACCTCGCACTCTAAAAGTGTATTTTATGATCTGAAAATTAATAATTATTTCCACAATGATGATTTATTATAAGAAATTGATTTACACATGTAAAAATGTCAAAAAAGCGTGCCATTTACAGCCAATGTGGCTGCCGATACAACGCATGCGCAGTGCAGTTGGGGAGCTGAATTGGGAGCACTGCGCAGACTCTCAGAATCTCCAGTGTTTTCATAACCGAATTGTTCTAAGTACAGCTTACAGCGTTGCAGAAGG
This sequence comes from Andricus quercusramuli, assembly GCA_932178445.1. Taxonomy (NCBI): domain Eukaryota; kingdom Metazoa; phylum Arthropoda; class Insecta; order Hymenoptera; family Cynipidae; genus Andricus; species Andricus quercusramuli. The sequence goes on from CAKNXH010001180.1 coordinate 129,049, forward strand.
CAGATATCCACTCCTAAAAATGGTCAGGAACCACGAGATGATTGGCAAAGGAGCGTTCCTCTACAAAGACGCGGAGCAAGCGGCCGAGACCCTTGACCTGAATTTTAACATCAGAAGTTTGGAAAGTGCATTACTCTATCTAGATGCTTTACTTCTAGAAGCCTAAGTAAAGAAAGCAGAGGTTTACAAATTTCACCAACAGCTACTCGACAAGAAAATGCACGGAAACTTCCACAGAAATTTATAAAAACAGTCCTCATCGAAGGAGCAGACTTTCGCTACCCTCAGATCATCACGGCTTAATTAAGGTACAGAGGGTTACATTTTCCCATGCCAGGACCACATTTTATGTCAAGAAGTTCCCAGCAATAGGTGCAGAGCATGTCATGCACACGCTGAGTACCCAGAACACGTACTATCTGGATGGGCCACCCACGCGGGAACGACGTATATCTACAAGCATAATGTGGCCCCAAGAATGCTTTATTACCATCTTCGTCGCTCTTGCGGTGTTGACCGCAAGCCTGGCCACTCGAGGCCTGGCATCGTTCTTCAAGACTTCGAGAAACGAACTATATTCGTGATCGAATTCTCGGCTCCGTCCAAATATAACCACACTGCTAAGGAGAAGGGATAACAGAGGTACCTTAAGAGGGAGCTGCAATGTATGTACCAAAATATTCGGTTAGAGTAATTTTCCTTGTATTCGGTGCTCTCAGAGGTGCGAAACTATCACTGGTTCGTAACCTTAAAGCCATACCCGCATGTTAAAAATATGCGGAGGCACTTGCGAGATGGATGCAGAAAGCTGTCATCCTTGGGTCGCTTCGTGTCCTCAAGACACACGAGGGTTTCGCCAGCCTGTGGTCGTAATTTCATCGTGCCACCCATCTCACGGTCGTAAGATATGGCCATCAGTGTGATTTACCGCGGTTCTACTGAGAGCCGGTGTCATTTCTAGATGGCAGATGCTCCCAATGGGACCCTGCAGTGGTTGTTTAAACCTTTTTTTAAATTATATATACAGAGCCGCATTCAGGACGTGACTTCTATAGAGAATACTCTCCGAAGCAGATACAATCGTCTCATCCCGGCAGATATTTGGTCTTCCGAACTGTCGGTGAGGAACAAAATATCTGCAACAAATATGCTTGCCGTCCCGATAGTACTTTATTCATTTTGGGGTGATATCCACAAAGGACAAGTTCTGATCCCGTGATATTGGGTCACGAAAGGTTATGCATATATGAATAAAAGCCTTCTATTCCGCTACTCTACATCTCACGCCGTAAAGGTGGTCGCGGAATACGGAATATTGAATATCTTCACAACAGGATTATTCTGTGTGCAGCACATATAGTCGCAAATCGACGAAATCCTCTGCTTAAAATGGCGAACAGCTCCTCGACAAGAGGATGCACGGCATCTTCCACAGAAACGTGGAGGATCAGTCGATATCATATGAGCTTTTCTTAAATCACCTCGATTGAAGTCGAAGAGTTTCATTTTGGCATGTCGAGACGGTCTCATTCGAACTCTAGCATATCGTCGCCACATTTTGCGAAAAGACATTCCCGATAATAGTTGCAGAGCGTGTTATGCACACCCCGAGCATCAAAGACACATCCTATCTAGTTGTTCAACTCATGCGGGAACGACCTACATCCAAAGGCACAATGCGGCACTAAGACTGCTTTATTACCATCTCTGTCACTCTTAAGGAATTAGCCCAAATACCGCTCCGCTGAAAGCTCCTAGGGAAATAGATTCAATTGTCGAAAATAAGAAGTGCCGTATATACTGGAACTTTATATTTTCGACCATTTTCCCTGTTGCGCACTCGAGGCCTAACATAGTTCTTCTTGACTTCGAAAAACGAACCATGTTCACTATCGAATTTCTGATTTTTTTGAAGCGACTCACTTCACCTAATCTTGCAGCCAAATAATTCTATTTGTATAGAAAATATATTTATGGTTTTAAAAACAAAACAGGCAAGAAGACGATCCATACGTTTCAAAAAAAATTTTTCTCTGAATGTAATTATATATAAAGGGAGTATGACCCCCCCCCCCCTCCGACAAGAAAAATATTTCATTTCAGTTCAAAATTATTAATTATTAAGTACTCATCTTGGAAAAGGTTATAGGCATAAAAATATTTTTATTGAACTGAAACTTCGGAGATGTTAGACTGCAACATCAAAGATGTTAAAGCCGTTATCCGAGTGCTGGAAAACGCCATACTTCTAACGGCTACTTGATGAAACTTATAGTCAATTTCGTGCAAAATAATGTCGACACCTGTTGTTCCGTTCATGAAGCTGATAGTAAATGTTTTGCATCGTACGTAAACTTGTGGGAACATTATGATTATAAATATTTTGGTCACAGGATGGTATTAATAATACTGTCTATTGTTTGCATATAGTAAAATGATTAATAAAAGTGTTTTTTCCTCTAAAATAACCTTCAAGGTATGAAAGCTCTGCGTTGTACACTTGCATATATTTTTTGATATCCACAGAATATAAATAAATAAATATGTTAACCATAAATATCTACATGTTGAGTGTAAACATTTGTTTTCCTGCGTGTATCGAACAATTTGAAAGAAGTAGAAGACATAGACTGGAATGAGCTTATTGTAGCGGACGCTACCCAAGCATAATCTATTCCAATTCTATTATTTCCAATGCGTCCATCTTGTTCAGCAAACATGAATCCGTTTTATCCCTGTACTGAAAAAAATGCAATTGAATCAGAAGTACGCACTTTCGCGCTCGTTCGAAAACAGATACTATTATTATATGAATTCGATAGTATATTCATTTGAATCAACAGTATCTGATTATGAAAAAGTGCGAAAGTGTTCACTTTTGATTCAATAACATTACGACTCCATCGAAAAAATTTCCAGAACTATTCTTCGTTTCGGGTCAACCAGTACTGGCCCCACCCGAGGGCGCCTTGAAAGTTGTAGGTGAATGGGGGTGCCAAATGCCAGACTTCCCCATAGGGCGCTCCTCCTCCCACCCTCCGCCATCCAAAGGCGTGAAAGAGGTTAAGGCCGGCACGGGGTCAACGCGATCTACCAGTTAGACGAGTCCATGCGCTCTCGAATTGAGCGAATTCTACCGAATGTACACGAAAATCTTGAGTTACTTATTAAAGTATGTATAATTCTAGACAAATTCAGACTCTGCAAAATATTCATTTTAAAAGAATTCAATGTCTCTATGTCATATTAGGTATACAAATCCAACCTTCCAATGTACACAGGAGAACAACTAGCCTACCCTGGTATTACGAATATAAGATCTAAACTTCTGCCCACCCTCACGGTTTTAACACCACATTTATTGTCCATGAGATTAGAAACATACAAATAGTCTTTTCAGGTAAGAAGTTTCCCGAATCACGTTCACCAAGGGGTGAACAGAAAGGAATGACGTTTAAGCTTTGCCCATCACAGTTCGAGACCTGCCTATTCTTGGAATGAGTCATACTCATGCGAACACTTTGGGATAAACATTAGACAGAATACAGATCAAGGAATTCTTACATTTCTGCACCGAATATGCTTTGAAAGGATGTCATAATCCATCACAGAAAAAATTAAAATCTGAATATAACTATTTAAATGAGATATATCGTTATTGATCAATTAATACCTTGTTCTCTACGAGAATACAAAATAAGAATCAACTTAATTGACCAAATAAGTAGAACTATCCATTCTTACACAGTGAATACCAGATATATTTTACTAGAATCTTAATGGTCTCAAGATATTTAATTAAGTTCGCCAAAATAAAGAGTTTATGAATAAAAAGTAGCGTGTATTTAAAAGAAAGAAAATATTCACAAGTAAAATAAGAGGGTAGAGATAATGTCGGACTTTTTGAGATGTTTATGGTAAAATGCTTCGAATAGAAGTGAAGCTTCAACCCTAATGCTAGCTGCAACTTCCGGTACGTAAAACTCATGCTCGAGCACTGGCAGCCACTTCTTCAAATCTTGGTTTTTCCCAGTCAAATAATTCCCTGTAAACCCCAATGCCCAGCCCGACTACCGCTGCTTGAAACTGAAATCCCCCTTCCTTTCTAAATCTTTCTCTAAATAAAATTAACCATTCTAAAATTGGCCACTATTTTTTATCTGAAGGTGTATAAAAACGTTGCTAACAATTGCGAACTATCAGCATCCAACGTCGAATAATTTTTATCGGGGGGGGGGGGGGGGGGGG
>CAKNXH010001180.1:133396-157295 GCA_932178445.1 Andricus quercusramuli
GGGGGGGGGGGCGGATTAACTACCACATTCACAACTTTCTATGTAGCTTTCATTTGTTCACAACGTTTTTATTCAACTTTAGCTTAAATTTTAATTGTCTCTGAATTTCCCTGCAGCCATGTTTATCAAAAGAAAAATTCGTCCTATTTTAGGTGTAATCGATGATCAATAAGGTAATCACATTTGGAAAATATGCTGGAAATATGATTGATTTAGCATTAATTCTTTTCCTCTTTTCAACCAAAAAAAAATTTCCTTTCGGGTTATCATCAACAGACAAATTTATTTCCAAATTCATACAATAATAAAAATTGATTAGCATTTCGAACTCGAAAGTTCATTGCCTCACTACCCGATTCGGGTAGTGTTTCTAGGTGGATAAATACTACCAGTGTGGGTCCACCACACCCACGACGGGTCAACAACACGCAGTATTCCCCGAAAGGTCACCCATCCAAGTACTAACCGCGCCCAACACTGCTTAACTTCAGTGATCTAACGGGAACTGGTGTTTTCAGCGTGGTATCGCCGTTGACTCCAAGTTCATACAATGTAGCTTTTTTCTCGAAGATATTACAAACAAAAGCTGCATCCAAATAAATGGAATCTTTGGAAAAATTATAAATATGTTATAGAAATGTAAGAAAAATCAGTTATTTGTTAATATCCGGTAAAAAATCAAATTTAATGAAAGAGAAACTGCGATTAACTTTATTAATCTAAAACATTATAAGAACAGGAAAGTGCAGGAATGTCAATAAGAATATCTACATCCGACAACACAAATCATCCCGGATTTACATCATGTCAAAGAGCAGACGACTATCTACTGCATGGCATCAAGGTATCACTAGAGACTCACGCAATGGAACCAACAAATATTATCTGTTATTATTATTTTATTATCTATTATTCTGCCAGCAGGAAAACACGGTAGGTCGAAGGTGATAGATATTTTACAACAAAATTACGTATATAAGGCGCTGATGAGAGGCAGTGAATGCGCTTCGTAATTGACAAAGTAGTTTCATTGTTGGCTACCACTCGCGGATCATGATGGAGCGATTATTTGTGGCTATTTTGGCTGCATGTCTGTTCCTTCAAGCAACAGCCTACACAGAAGCAACCTTCACGGCTGACAAATCTTTTCTTCAAAAGCAAAAAAATGTCTTCGAATTATTCTGGCACGTGAACCAACCCACTGTGTACCACCCAGAACTTTACCAAGTTTCCAAGTCATGGAGTATCATGGACCATATCGACGACTACACAAACAAAGTATTTATACAAATTAGAGAAACAATTTATTAACTCCTTTGTACATAAGCGGAAATTTTTAGTTCACTTTAACCTACAACTAGACGGTAATGATTATCTTCTCCTCTTTCAGTAAAATACTGCATTTCTACATTCTGTTTTGAATAAGAATTTTTATTTCCATCAAATAATTTTTCTTTGCCCGCGAAAATCATTTTTTCATCAATAATATGTGAAATTTCAGGAAGTCGTATATGAGTTCTTAAAACTCTGGAAAAATGGTATGTTACCACGTGGAGAGCTATTCAATCCTTGGTATCCAGATCTCCATGACGAGATGGTAGCCCTCTTTGACTTGTTCTATTTTGCAAAAGACTTCGAAACTTTCTATAACACAGCAGTCTGGGCGAGATTTAACATGAACGAAGAAATGTACAAGTACGTGTTAGCAGTCGCGATTATTCATCGTCCTGACACCAAGCATATACGTCTGCCAAACCTCTATGAAATATGGCCACACCACTTCTTCAACGAAGACGTTATTTTCCGTGCTCATCGAATCAAAATGGGAGATTATGGTAGGACCTTTTCTATTTTCTATTTCCGGGACAGTCTTTTTTAGAATTACTGTATAGATTTACAATGAAAACTCATCCGCGTCGCTTCCTTGTCAGACCAATAAAAAATATTGCTTGTCTTTTAACAGCCGCAGCTAAAAAAGCAGTTACGGGTACACAACCCTACCTGTTGACCGCCAACTATACCGGATGGTACCTAACCCACGATCATGATTCGGAGTGGAAATTAAACTACTTCACGGAAGACATTGGCCTCAACTCTCTTTACTTCTACTTCCATGTAATGTACCCAATGTGGATGAACAGCGAAAAGTACCACTTAGTTAAAGATTATCGTGGAGAACTGTACTACTACTTTCATAGGCAAATTATGGCCCGTTACAACATGGAACGTTTATCCCACGATTTGGATGAGCTGGAATATATAGATTGGGATAAACCTATTGTCACCGGATATTACCCAAGCATGATCCACTCCACAGGATTACCATACCCGCAACGTCCAACTTGGTCAAATGTGCCAATGCACAAATATAAATACCTAGAGGTCAGTAACAAAATTTGTAGCTTTACACTTTTCTTAAGAATTGATGATGAGTATCTAAGAATGTGCTGAATTATTTAGAGGATCAACGACATTGAATCCCGAGTGAGTATGGCAATTGACAGTGGATTGGTGATGAAGAAAGAAAAACACTTCGAACTCTATAATGACGAGAAGAACGACATGAACACTTTGGGAAACATGATTCAAGGAAACATGGATTCTCCATTCCGTAGGTTCTACGATTCCATGGACAGACTGTCCAAAAATATACTTGGGTATGGACACGAAAGATCAACGAAATATCAAACGACACTCAGCGCTCTTGATTTGAGCATTACTAGCATGAGAGACCCTGGATTTTACCGAATCTACAAGAAGATACTCGACTTTTTCCACAAGTATGTACACAACGGTTCATATTCTATTACATTAAAATCATTGTATCTTTGTCTACAATTCTAATTATTCTTCCTTAGGTATAAGAGCAACATCCCAATGTACACGCACGATCAACTAGGCTTTCCTGGCGTTAAAGTTGAATCTGTAGCCGTGGATAAAATGGTGACCTACTTCGACTACTTCGACTCAATGATCAGCAACGCTGTATCTGTCCATAGTCACAAAGAGGCACAATCCCTCTTTATTAAAGCTCGTCAGCAAAGACTGAACCATAAGCCTTACACATACCATATAACCGTTAATAGCGACAAGGCCACAAAGGGTTGGGTGCGTGTCTTCCTAGGTCCAAAATACGATGTTCATGGACATGAGATTAACATGATGGACAACTGGATGAACTTCTTCCAAATGGACTATTGGACTGTGGATCGTAAGTTTTTTCATTCTCAATTCTTTACTCTATAAATGCGAAACTTTAAGTTGAAATACTTGATACTGCAGACTAACAGTTTTATCATATATTTAGTTAAACCCGGAATGAACAAAATCGAACGCAACAGTCACGAATCCATGCTCATGGCTCGTGATGAAATGCCAAGCACCGAATTCTACAACATGATCTTAAAAGCCATGGAAGGGTCAGAGACATATAAATACTCTTCTCAGATGAGCGGCTTCCCTGACCGCATGATGTTGCCCATTGGCAAACCCGAGGGAATGTTCTTTAAACTCTTTGTCCACATCGGCCCCTATGACGAACCTACGGTTATGAATATCGACATGCCTGTGATTGGAACAAAACGTTTTGAAGCTAAGCCTTTAGGGTTCCCATTGGACAGGCCCATGTATCATTACGATAAGACTGTCCCCAACATGTATTGGAAGGATGTTATTATTTTCCACAAGGATGATGAGGAATCCAATGTAACTATTTAGACTGTGAAATATAATGTTATATCTTTTTTACCTTGTACAGATTTCATTCGGTTGTGTGTTATTATTTATAATCGTTAAGCTGTTATTGTCAGAGATAATTTAAAATAAATAAGAATTTGGTGTGCAATATTTGAACCATCAATTGATTATATTCATCCTGTATTCTTCCAAAAATGTCATTCCATATTTTACGGGCCATTTAAAAACGATATAACTGCGTACAATACTATACAAAAATAATTTCAAGAACTAAATAACCTCCTCGTTTTTCATTTTCATATTTTTTTAACAATTATAAGAACCATCTAAACGTTAAAATTAAACAAGTAACTTATCACCTTGATATATAGGTTATGTAAATGAGAAAATAATTTTGATCGCATATTATCTCGGTGTCGGATGAACGCCAGACTATTCGTAATATTTTGTAAATATTTCTCATTTGAAGATTGAATATTTTAGAAGTCAAGAAAGAGGAGGGAAGGTAATGAAGAAAGGCGATTTGGAAGACACGTCTTTTCTCATCCCTTTTTTATTTGGGTTTTTTAAATGTTTGTAATGAAATTATTTGCATTCTGTTCATCAAAACTTGGTCGTGTTGGATATTATTCTCTAGTTCCAGTCTGATATTCTTATTTTTTTATTAATTGAATGTTTTAAGTCGCATTAATTATCAGGGTCATTAGCGACTGTACTAAAAGGTTCATTATACACTGCTGGGTACTTGTGAGATAGCATGACAAGGGATAGAAAGGAAGCTTCCTGCAAAAGCATCCAGCCTCGCTTTCTGCTTTGGAAATTGAACCCGCGCCTACGTTGCTACCAAGGCTGCAGTGTTGGAACATAAGACAATCACGAGACCATCTGAGTCACGATGACTGCTTCAGTTTAAAATTGTTCAGTCTCGACAGTATAAATTTTGAAAATATTAACTTTTACTTCCATAGCTAGATGAACGTTTATTTTTCGCCTATTGGCCTTAAAAAATTGACTTGTTCACACTTACATTTTTGACAGCATGTTCTTAAAACTAACCCTCGAAAACTAACATCTATCGTCACCTTATCTGTAAGACCGCTCGCTCTTATCGCCTTACCTTCCTCGCATTGCCTCGCCTCGCACGCATGTTCCTACTTTTTCGCTTTGCCTTCGCGGCTAATACCTAATACTTATCCACAATTTACAATATTTACACATTACTTATATCTACTTTCTGTGCTATTTACAATCTTACCTCCACTTACTCCTCTAACCATTGCTCCACTCTCGCATGCTCCTTTCCACATAGTTCACACATCCTCTTCTCCCTAGAAAGCCAGAAGCTATTGGAACCCTCGTGCATCCTTCTCCTTCATCCATCTGCAGTCCATTCGTTCTAAAATACCTTTCCCTTTCAACGTCCATCTTCCCACCCCCTCTCCTGTAATCCTTCTCCCACAAACACCAACTAACCAGCTTACTTCCCCCCAACACTTCCAAAAATTTCTTATATTCACACGCCCGACTCCTCGTTGGAATACCTAAACTCGTTCTCCCCGTGTCCTTCCTGTCAATATAATTAGGCGTGTTTCTTACCAACCCCAGTGTCCACGTTACATACCTCCCTGTGCCCTATTTACCTCCTAACTTTCCATCTACCCACACCTCTAATCTATATAATAGCACACTCATCACTAGTGAGTCAAACGATTTTATTCTCCTTCAAAAATCATCTGCGAATAACATTTTTCCCATCCCCACACTTGCCTCATCACCACATTTGTCCTCCAAACTCTCTCTCATATGTGAACATCCACTCTTCAATTCCTCCCTTATCCCTTCCACATCCTTTTCTCAACACCATAACCTATTCATATCCAGGTATTTTCTCAACCTCTTCATCATCTCCTCAAAGAGTTTGAGGCAATGGTCGGCAAACTACCGCCGCGTGGCCAGGTCTGATCGAGTCAAAATCTCGTGGTTGTAACTACTGCCGCCAAGAAGATGCGGAATGTAATTATCTATAATAATCTATGTCTTGTTCTTGCATGGGGACACTCAATTCAAAATTTAAAATGTCTACATTTCAAAATCAGCATTTTTAAACAGCATTTTTAAAAAATAAAAATCGATGTGCAATAACATTTTTAGTTTGACACTCAAATTTCATTACATTTCATCAAAACATTGATTTTTAACTTCCCAAGCACAAATTTAGATCTATGTAATCGCAAAATAATCGCAGCTTCGAATTCAAGACTTTTAATTCGCTAATACAAGAATTTAAAACAAAATTGATTTGATACTTTTTATTCCCTTCGAGTATCCCGTCTCACAATGAACCCCCGCCGAGAAAAGCTAACCCATCTCAGGGAAAACGTAGCGTTGACGAACAAAGCCCGGCAAGCGAAAAAAATTTCTTGAGTCAACCCTGCCCTTACCTGAAGAATGAGCCAACAACGCTATGTCATCTGCATACGCAAATGACCAAATTCTAACCCCTCCTACCCTAACTCCTCCTAACACTCCATCCAGAATCCCTCCGAAAGCCGCTCCCCTCCTCTTACCATATCTTTCATCTCATCATATATATCTCCCTTGCCCTCTTGATCAGGCCTCACTCCACTCCCCTCTTCTCCATTGCCTCCCACAACCTCCGTCTATCCACCGAAGGAAACGTGTATTTGAGATCCACAAAAAACGCGTACACCCTCGAACCGGATTACTGAAATTAATTTGAAAAATAATAATTAAATAATAATAATAATTTGGTTGATTCCCAGTTTAAAAATTCAAATATGTTAAAATCTTCTTTTTTTTTGTTCTAAAATTTTAAGTTCTTCAAATGAAAAATTATTAAATTTTTAACCTTTCGCGTTTCTAATTATTCAATTTGAAACATATTTTATTAACGAGTTTGAAGTTTCAAACGCTTGGTAACAAAATTGTATAACTTTGGCAGCTTGAAACTGAAAGTTTTCAAATTTAAACGCTTTTATTTTGTTTCATGATAATTGTCTACTATTGTTGAGGCATCAAATTCCAATTTATTTCAATTCTTAAACTATCGCCTTGAAATTATTGTAGAACTTGTCATGTTTTATCTTGAAATAAAGTACGAGTTTTAAGCCCTGAAATTAAACTCATTCGAGTTAGTTTTCCAATTTGTACTTGTGCAGTATTAAACATTTGAAATTAATCAATCTTAAATTCAATTTTTAATTTTACTCGTATATGCTTCGAGTTCAGAAGAGTTCTGCTTTGATTTTTTAATTAATGATTCAATTAGAAATACTTGAATCGTGAAATTAATTATGCGTCTCAAACGTATTCTTTTATTTGTTATTTAGGCGCTAACGTAAAAATAATGGTCTTCACCTTGTTGTCTTTCTAATTTCTTCAATTTTCAAGCTTGCTATGATTCAATTATTTAATTTTTAAGATAGGAACGATGGATAATATTTTCGTCAATCTTAGTGGCTACCTTTGATTAATTGATCATCATTACAATTTATCAGTGTAATTAAGGTTTGCTTCAGGTCAGAAGACAAACAAAATTATCTCTTGCAGAGAAAGGAATTATAATTCGATCATATTGGGGTATTATTAGTCTTGCGCAATGGCATCAATAAACATTATCTGCACTAGCACTCTCCATTATGCTGCTACGAAAATACGGTAGGTCGAAGGTTACAGATATTGTGTAAAAAATGTTGTATATAAGGCACTGTCGGGAGTCAGTGAATGCGCTTCGTAATTAACAAATTAGACGCATTGTTGGCTATTCTTGGAGGATCGCGATGGGAGGATTACTTGTGGCTACTCTGGCTGCATGCCTCTTCCTTCAAGCAACAGCTTACACAGAAACAACCTTTACAGCTGATAAAACGTTTCTTCAAAAGCAAAAAAATATCTACGAACTTTTCTGGCACGTAAACCAACCCACTGTCTACCACCCAGAACTTTACCAAATTGCCAAGTCATGGAGTATCATGGATCATATCGACGACTATACAAACAAGGTATGTCTGAAAATTAAATGTATAAGAACTGTTTTAAAAATTTACTACTTAGCTTAAACTCATCATAACTCTGACACCTCTACTTTCATTACCAACAAGGCTACTTCTTTGTTTCAAAATACTTCTTTTGTCTATGAATGACGCGTGTATTTCAACAACATTTTTTGTAGGAAGTCGTAAACGAGTTTTTGAAACTTTGGAAAAATGGAATGTTACCCCGTGGAGAGTTATTCCACCCTTGGTATCTAGATATCCATGATGAGATGGTAGCCCTTTTCGACTTGTTCTATTTCGCAAAGGACTTTGAAACTTTCTACAATACAGCAGTCTGGGCAAGATTTAACATGAATGAGGAAATGTACAAGTACGTTTTAGCAATCGCGACAATCCATCGTCCTGACACCAAACATATTCGTCTACCAAATCTTTACGAAATATGTCCTCACTACTTCTTCAACGAAGACGTACTTTTCCGCGCCCATCGCATCAAAATGGGAGAATATGGTAAAAGAGATTCAACAAACTCTTACTTACTGCTTTCGTTGGATTAAAAAAAAGGCTTTTTTACATTTTTACACATTTTACACATTTTTACACATTTTTACAACACTAAAATATGTTTGACTGTTAACAGGAGTAGCTAAAAAAACAGACACCGGTATGGAATCATATCTATTGCTTGCAAATTATACAGGATGGTACCTAACTCACAATCACGATTCAGAATGGAAACTAAATTACTTTACGGAAGACATTGGCATGAACTCTCTTTACTTCTACATCCAAGCAATATTCCCACCTTGGCTCTCCAGCGAAAAGTATAACTTGTTAAAAGACTTCCGTGGAGAGATGTACTACTACGTCCATAAGCAAATTATGGCTCGTTATTACATGGAACGTTTGTCTCACGATTTGGGTGAACTCGAATATATAGACTGGAACAAGCCTATTGTTACCGGATACTATCCAAGTATGGTTCTTCCAACAGGACTACCATTAGCACAACGTCCAGCATGGTCAGATGTACCCACTCACAAATATGAATACCTCGAGGTTAGTAGCATTAAATAAAAAATTAAACTTGAACTTGCGTATCGAATATTACAGAAAGTATTTCAAAATATGTAGAGAATCAACAGCATCGAATCCCGCGTTAGTATGGCAATTGACAGTGGAAGAGTGATGAAGAAAGAAAAATATTTTAATCTCTATGAGAACGAGATGCAGGATTTAAACATTTTGGGAAACATGATCCAAGGAAATATGGATTCTCCTTTTCTCAGGTTTTACGATTCCGTGGACAGACTTTCCAAAAATATACTTGGATATGGACACGAGAGATCAACGAAATATCAAACACCACTCAGCGCTCTTGATTTAAGCCTTACTAGCATGAGAGACCCTGGATTTTACCGAATCTACAAAAAGATCCTTGACCATTTTCTTACGTATGTATCTAAAAAAGGTTCTTATATTTTCGCTAATTTAAGGCATTGAATCATTTCTGATAATGTTAATTATATTCTTCCTTACAGGTACAAGACCAACCTACCAATGTACACATACGATCAACTAGTCTTCTCTGGTGTCAAAATAGAGTCTGTTGCTGTTGACAAACTGGTGACCTACTTCGACTACTTTGATTCAATGATCAGCAACGCTGTATCTGTCCACAGCCATAAAGAGGCTCAAGACCTTTTCATCAAAGCCCGTCAACATCGTCTCAATCACAAACCCTACACCTACCACCTAACCGTAAACAGCGACAAGGCAACAAAAGGTTGGATGCATGTTTTCATCGGTCCTAAATATGATGTCCATGGACATGAGATTGACATGGTGGACAACTGGATGAACTTCTTTGAACTGGACAATTGGGTTGTCGACCGTAAGTATCTTGTTTTGGTTTTTGTAATGTTCATTGCAAAACATTTGTAATAACATATTCATGCTCTGTGCAGTAATCCCCGGAACAAACAAAATCGAACGCAGCAGTCACGAATCCTTGTTCGTTGCTCGTGATGAAATGCCAAGCACCGACTTCTACAATATGATCGTGAAGTCCATGGAAGGATCAGAAACATATAAATACTCTTCTCAGTTATACGGCTTCCCTGACCGTATGATGCTTCCAAGAGGTAAAGCCGAAGGAATGGTTTTCAAACTTTTCTTTTACATTAGCCCTTACGAAGAAGCCAAGAGCATGAAGGTTGACTTTCCAGTCTTCGGAACAAAACAAGTAGAAGTCAAGCCCTTCGGATTCCCTCTGGACAGGCCAATGTACTATTACGATAAGACTGTTCCCAGCATGTATTGGAAGGATGTTACCATTTTCCATAAGAATGCTGAAGATTTGAATGTAACAGTTTAGACCATGAAATAAATACTAAATCTCCTTGAAATGCCTTGCATAAAATGCATGTATACCTCTATTTTATTATTCATAACCGTTTATCATTTATAAGACTACCATGCTAAAATATGCATAAATCTTAACAACTCAATAATAAAAATGGCTGCGTCTAGTCATCCCGAAAATTGGGATGGTTGAAAAAGGGGATAAACTATTCGTCCAGAAAATTCGGGACAACCGACAAGTCAAGCTGATGAAAAATATTGGACTAGTCATCACGAATTTCAGGACGACGAGAAACTTCAAATAGAAAAAAAAAAACAGATTTCGATCAACACATTTTCAATACATTTCATTTTATTGCATATCTTTTTTATCCTTGAAACCGTATGAGACGAGAAAGTTCGGAACAGTCAAGCTATCTTACTAGAAATTCCCTAATCAATAGTTTGAGAGAAAGTCAATAAAGACATTTAAATTTGAATAAAGGAATGTGCTGAAATTTTTATCAATGTCGCAAGCATGTCAGAGGGCAAAGAATAAGTTATCATATGCACAGCCAGGAATCAAAAATTGTCCATATGGAGAAAAGATTATCTACATCATTGCTTCGAAAATATGCTGGGTCGAAGGTTATGCAGATATCGTAATATATACACAAGTATAGTAATTCTTATATAAAGTACTACTGATTCATTTCAACACGTAGTCGCATTTTAAATTAGGAACATGGAGGTGCATTTGCTTGTGGCAACTTTGTCTGTATTTTTCTGCCAGCAAGTTTCAGCTTACACAGAAGCAACTTTGGTAGCTGACAAATCTTTCCTTCACAAACAGAAGGTTCTTTACGAACTCTTCTGGCATGTGGACCAACCAACCGTCTACCACTCGGAACTTTCCCAAATTGCCAACTCATGGAACATCGCAGATCACATAGATGACTACACAAACAAGGTATTTAAAAATTCATTTCTCATACAAATGATTTTTATGACAATTTAATTGGGGTTTCTGAAAAATAGGGGTAATAATATATACAAAAGTTCAATCCTTATTCTTCGTCTTTTGTCAGGAAAATTAAATTAAATTCATGTCTAAGAGACCCCTGTTTTCAACCAAAGTTTTTAAATAACACGATATTTTTTCTGATGCATTTGAGGACATTCTGCTAATCAAAGTTCGTTAAAAAATTGTATATCTATAGAAAATAAAAAAATTTTATTTTTTATACTGAGTTGTGTGTTTCAAAAATATACATTCATCTAACTAAGCTTGAAAAATATTTTGGATATTTGAGGTATTTCTACCTATATATAGTCGTCTTATAGGGTTTAAATTACATTTTTTCCAGCAAGCTTTCAAAATTATTTCAAACACCTCCGAACTTCTAAATGATAAACGAAAAACACCGGAAAAATGTAAGGACTTGAAAAAATTAAAAAAAAAATAGTTTCGAGATATTCAAAAGATTTTTTTAAACTAGCTAGAAAAAAAATTTCAAAACTGAAAAGGAAATATGGAGCACTGACTTTCTTAACGCGTATCATGCCTTGAACTTTTCAATTGTTGCGATCTGGAAAAAAATAATTAAATGCACTATATGGATGCTCAAAATATGGTTCAGGCTTAGAAAAAACAATCAAATAAGAAATACAACATTCAGTGTTTTGTTTTTTTTTCATTTTTGAAGCTTCTCATCTACTTTTATAATATTTTTCTTTCATTAGTATGAAGTTTCAAAGCATTTAAAATCATTTTTTAATCTAGGTAAAAAATGGTTTAAAAACACATGAAAACGACTATGCTGAAAAAATGTTTCCTTTCCGTTTTTGTTTCCTTATACTTGTTCATTTATTCTAGAGCCTTTTGATGACAATTAGAAACCCCTTAGAGATTCAAAATATCTATGTACGCTGAGCTAGATGAATATAATTTTTTTTCAATACACACATTTGTATTCTAAAAATTTGCTGCATTTACATTCTTTATTCTCTAGACATATCAAATTTTTTTAGCGAATTTTCATTAAAAAATTCCTCAATATAACAGAAACGTCAAATATTTTATAAACTTCAACTTCAGTTTATCGAAAATTCCCTAACTCTTCCAGGGTTTTCCTGATATTCCTTGACTTTCCAGAATTCCCTGACCTGTAGCAATCTTAATGATACCAACAATCTTCCATATTTTTTTGTTTCACAAGTGTCCAAATAAGTAGATTATAACCTACGTCAACCCGCATAAAAATTCATTGCAATTTTGTTTACCATTTTTAAATTCCCTGACTTCCAAAGTTTCCTGACCTGTAGCAACAATAATTTATCATTCTGAATCGTTTGAACACTCCTACGCCGGTTTGTAATTTTTGGTAGAAAATTTAGTGAAAGTACGGTGATTAAAACAAAACAAAGAAAGTTTCCATTCTGCTTCGTGTATGAAACATTAAAAATTTCCGCCTCAAAATAACATTCCACACATTTCCCGATCATTTTCTGCACCAATACATTTTTTGCACTTTTTACTTTTCACGCTTTTCCCAAACACTGGACACCCTATGAGAGTTTATATTGCGTTTACAATGTAAGGAACATGATAAAAAAGCCATTTATTTATATTTATATTATAAAATCTATAAAAGCTGTATTATTTTAGGAATTCGTGAACGAATTTACAAAATTCTGGAAAAATGGATTCCTACCCCGTGGAGAATTGTTCTCCCCCTGGTATCTGGATATCAGGGCTGAGATGATTTCTCTCTTCGACTTGCTCTATTTCGCAAAAGACTTTGAAACTTTCTATAGAACTGCAGTATGGGCAAGATTTAACGTGAATGAGCAAATGTTTCAATATGTTTTATTCATAGCAACTCTCCATCGTCCTGATACCAAACAAATTCGTCTACCAAACCTTTTCGAAACAATGCCACACTACTTTTTCAACGAAGATGTCATGTTCCGAGCACAACGCATTCAGATGGGAAATGTTGGTAAGATGTTGGATGTTGAATATAAAATGTTGGTTTACACGGAAAAATAAGTCTTTTAAACTTATAATAAAAGTATAGTCTGTATTAAAGCACGAAGTACTACTGTAGTACTTCGTGTATAAAAGTTCTGGAAAATCTAAAGTGGAGCAGATGTAATATTATTATTAACGCACTTAATTTATAACACAGCTACACTAGGGTGGCTCAAAGATGCATAGCAAAATTTTGTTCATGCTAGAGGGCAACGACCCCCCCCCCCAGTTTTTTCCAAATCCGAAAAAAGAAAATCCCAAATTTTTGTTTTTTCGTTTTTTTTTTTTTTTTTTTATTTTAACTGCTGCCGGTTTTGACTTGAAGTTTCCCATGTAAAATGCATGGGTAAAAATCACTTTTTTCAGTTTTTGAAAAAATTTTTTAGGGTTTGAAAAAAAGTGATGGGAAAGTATGGAGGCTTGTAGAAAATTATCCAACGAAGAATTTCATGTATCGGACATATGGGTTTGCCACCCCAAACACACCCCCACGAGTCCCTGAAAACTACCCTCAAAACCAAAAATATCAATTCTCCATAGAAACGACCTTTTGAGCATCGTATTCTCGTCTTTTCTTCACCTAAAATTATTTATATTGGTCTAGTGGAATATTTATTGACATCGCTTAATTACCTCTCAATCAATTAAAGAAATGGAATTTGTTTAATCATTTTTTTTCGTAAATTCGTTTTTTTCTTGAAAATTATTACTATTAGTCTAGTGGAATATTTATTAAAAATAATTAATGAATTTTCAATTATTTAAACAATTGGAATTTGTGTTAATAATTTGTGTTTCAATTCTTTTCCATGAGAATTATTATTGTTGGTCTAGTGGAACATTTAACAACATTGATTAATTAATTTTCAAATGATTACACAAATTCCATTTGCCTAAAAGATGTTTTTTCTGAAAATTCGTTGAACTGGCAGTTCATTGTCGTTATTTATTTTTATAGAATTGGAAAATATTTTTTAATAAATTTATGTTATGAAAGATAATAAACGGCCAGTTCGACGAATGTTTAGACAGAAATCCTTATTTCGTACAAAAAAACAAATGTTCAAGGAAAATGTATTAAACAAATGGGAATTTGTTTGAAACTTTGCAAATTAATTAACAAATGTTGATAAACATTCCACTGACGAAATAATAATAAACTTCGATAAGAAAAATTTTTAAAGAAAATTATTTGAACAAATTTCATTTGTTTACATAATTATTGGAAATTAATCAATTATTCTTGATAAATATTCCACGAGACCAATAGTAATAATTTTTAGGAAAAAAATTAATTTTCGAAAAAAAAATATTTAAACACAATTCTATTTTTTTTAAATAATTGAAAATGAATGAAGCAATGTTAATAAATATTCCACTAGACCAATATGAATAATTTTAGGTAAAGAAAGATGAGAATACAGTGCTCAAAGGATCGTTTTTATGAAGAATTGATATTTGTGGTTTTAAGGGTAGTTTTCAGGGACTCGTAGGGGTGTGTTAGGGGTGTCAAACCCATATGTTCGATACATGTTATTCTTCGTTGGATAATTCTCTACAAGCCTCCATACTTTCCCGTCACATTTTTTCAAACCCTAAAAAATTGTTTCAAAAACTGAAAAAAGTGATTTTCCCCATGTATTTTACATGGGAAACTTCAAGTCTAAACCGGCAGCAGTTAAAATAAAAAAAAACGAAAAAACAAAAATTAGGGATTTTCTTTTTTCGGATTTGGAACAAAATAGGGGAGGATCGTTGCCCTCTAGGAAAAAAAAAAGTATTTTTGAGCCACCCTACAGCTACAAACACCATCTCTTATTGTCGCTCGCGCATATATTCACATGCTCAAATAGTTAACAAAATTTTCGAAAAAAATGTCGAACCTAATACGTACCCAAAACTACCTAACCACAAACTTAACTCACGCAGCAAATTATAAATATCTGTGCTCTTATTCATCGTTAATTTTTCTGTATTATACAGTTTGAATAATACATTTTTTTAAGTCAAACTGGGGTGAAATATTTGGATTGATTACATTAATATACAGCTTAAAAGTATAAATTAGAATTTTTTCATTCATATTTGAGAAGCTAGCCGCTCTACTTTTGAAATTTTAAAGGATTTCAAGATATTTCAAAATATTCTAAATGATAAAAAAATATTCCAGAAGATTTGAAAGATTTCCAAATATTTTAAGATACTTGAGAATGATTTCACCATTTGAATTTATGCTCGTCTCAGCAATAAGACATTAACAAACTTGTAATGTGCTCAAATAATAAGATGCACTTTTCAGCCACTATGAAGAAAAAAGGCTTTAAAAACATACACGCAAATTACGAGAGTGATAGTATAAAGACATATAGATAGAATGATAATAATATAGACACAGACATCTCGTACATAGACCACGAAGCGAAGGTATATCGACCGCTGCTTATATCAGACAGAAGCGCTCCGGATTTGAACCAGAAGGTCTGGATTCGATTCTTACTGTCAGCACTTTTTGCGATTTTTTACATTTAAATGTTTGTCCATTGCAATTAACTATACAATTCATTTCGATAATGTTGGAATATTTATTTTCAAAAATTTGTTTTATATTAAAAAATGGGTTTTTCTAACGTTTATCATGTTTTATACAATTCTTCTTGTTAAATTACTATGATTTCAAATATCAATAAAATAATAATAAAACATGGTAGCTCTCTAAGCAAGCATCCAGAGACGACTGTTGTCACCTCCCACTCTCGCGGCCGCTGTGTAAGTATAACAGTGGTAAAAGACAAACTGCAAACTACTCCATGCTCCTAATTTTGTACCTATAACATCATTGCAAATGATTTCAAACATCGTATTAAAATAACTTATAATATCCTCATCTCATCAGTCACTTGACTTAGTCCGTGGCTATGATAAAAAGCCGGGTTCACCCGAGAACAAGTTCGAAAAAAAATATAATAAACTTATTTCATCACCAAGATGTTGAATGGTATTCCCACCTATGAAATAAACATCCTGATCGTCACGCCATGATGTAGTTTCTAATCTTCCTTTGTGTAGATAGACGCAGGCACACTTGTCCAGTCTAAACCTATGTCAATCGCTTCAGTTTAGAGTACCTATTTACCGCCGCCACAAGGATGCTAAGTTCCTCTTTTGAAGAAGCAAAGAGTTTAAAGTCGTCCATGTATAAAAGGTGGTTGGCCTTATTTTCTCTTCTGTTCGGCAGGCCACATAGGTATCCGGAGCTATTGCCTCGGAGCACAATAGATAGAGACAAGAGGGAGATGCTGAAAAGTATCATACTGAGAAAGTCTCTTTGGAAGAACCCCCTCTCATATGTGACATAGCTGGTAGTCACTTGTCTTTTGCCAGACTTCATGACATGTGTTCGTCTTATCGAATGCTTCACGGTAGTCAATACAAGCCATGGACAGATTGGGTCGAGACCTGATCGAGTCCTGGGTAATAGACCTGTCTATTAACAGGTTCTCCCTGCAATCTGCTAGCTCTCTCTTACGTCCACGTTGTTCAACTATTGCACTATATGGTAAAAACGGCCCTTGGAAAAAGGTATCACCAAATTCTCAGAAAAATTTGGGCTTCCGAATTATCTGGGAAGAATAAGATCTAGGCGACCAATATGCTGGTCGTTCCTATACTACTCTACACGTTTGGTGCAGTAAAATGGAACGTCGATGAATTGAAGCAGCTTGACCGAAGCACATGCAAGATGATGACAATCCATCGAAGTCATCATCCAAGATCTTACGTACCAAGAATATATCTCCCTCGAGATAAAGGGGTTAGAGGTTTGCTGAGCTTGAAGTGTCTTCATCGAAGAACAGTTCTGGCTACAACCTGCTCAGTTCTAAATAGCACAGATTCTCTTATGCGACTCGCACATCAATATACAGTCGTCAATGCTGCGGCGTTCTATATACCGTGTCGCAGATAGGGCCACAGAGGAGCTTGGTCTCCTATTTGATTCCAACAACACTATACATCTTAACATCACTAACCCCTTTGGTGCTCAAAATTTGTGTACAGGAAACAGAACATTCGCTTCTACTTAGAGAGCATGCTAACAAGCCCCTTCATGGTAAATTCTACGACATTATACGTAGAGAAGAGCTATCGATGTGTCTTTCCAACATGTTTCTCAAGTCTGCTGGATCGAGATCGAAGACTGAGGGATTTTAAATAAATATTTTGGCTTCATGGAAATAAATTGAATAATTGAGCCTGAATAAGTCTATATTCTATTATGAATATTCCGGAAATTATATATAACTCTGCTCAGTTATCGCTTAAATCGGTAGCTCTCAAATTAGTTCCATAAGCTGTAAAAAACTTATCTTTTCCATGTAGAATTACTGAATATATCAGTACTTTCTAAAATATTCTATGCAAGAAATATCACTAATGATTGTAAAATTCATCAAAATTCTTTACACATGACTAGGTAACAAACCAGCAGCGACTACTCCAAACTACGTGTTGCACGCCAACTACACAGGATGGTACGTAACGCATGACCACGATATGGAGTGGAAATTAAACTACTTCACAGAGGATATCAGCATGAACACTTTTTATTTTTATATTAACGCAATGTACCCACCATGGATGAAAAGTGAAAAATATAACTTGCTGAAGGATGTTCGTGGAGAATCATACTACTTCTTGCATAAACAAATTATAGCTCGTTACTATCTGGAACGTTTATCCAATGACTTAGATGAAGTAGAATATATAGACTGGGACAAACCTATTGTGACTGGATATTATCCAAGCATGGTTCACCCTACAGGACTACCATACCAACAACGTCCATCTTGGTCCGACATACCCATTCACAAATACAAATTCGTCGAGGTCAGTAACATTTACAGCTTCAAACTTTATATTCTAACCTGAATATTACTATATGGTTTTTAAAATGTTTAGAGAATCAACAGCCTTGAATCCCGAGTGAGCATGGCAATTGACAGTGGAAGAGTGGTGAAGCAAGTAAAGGAATTCGATCTCTATGAGAATGATATGCAGGATATGAATACTTTAGGAAACATGATCCAAGGAAACATGGATTCTCCCTTCCTTAGGTTCTACGATTCCGTGGACAGACTTTCTAAGAATATTCTTGGGTATGGACACGAAAGATCAACGAAATACCATCCAAATCTTGGTGCTCTTGATATGAGCATGACTAGCATGAGAGACCCTGGATTCTATAGAATATACAAGAGGATCGTCGACTTTTTCCTAAAGTGTGTGAAACAATGTTTCTATTTCTTTAATTCTAATAAAAGCATGATTTTATAATTGATAGAATTGTTTCATAGATACAAGAGCAACCTTCCAAAGTACACTCATGACCAAATATCCTTCCCTGGTGTAAAAATCGAGTCTGTGGTTCTGGATGAACTGGTCACCTATTTTGAATACTTCGAATCCATGATTAGCAATGGCGTCGCTATCCACAGCCACAAGGAGGCACAATCCCTCTTCATCAAGGCTCGTCAGCAACGATTGAACCATAAACCATACAGTTACCACATAACCGTAAATAGCGACAAGGCCATAAAGGGTTGGGTGCGTGTCTTCCTAGGTCCAAAATACGACGTTCATGGACATGAGATTGACATGGTGGACAACTGGATGAACTTCTTTGAAATGGATAAATGGACTGTTGAGCGTGAGTATCTGAAGCTTAATTTTCTCTTTCGCATTGCAAAAATTTGAATACTTTTTAACCATTAGGCTATTTGTCTATATTAACTATCCTTATTTTTAAAAACTATTTTCCTTCTTCTCAGTTAAACCCGGAATGAATAAAATTGAACGCAGCAGCCATGAATCTTTTTACGTAACTCCTGATGAAGTTCCAAGCACTGATTTCTACAATATGATTTTGAAAGCCCTGGAAGGAGGAGAAGCTTATAAATATTCTTCTCAGATGTACGGATATCCTGATCGCATGATGCTGCCGAAGGGTAAACCCGAAGGAATGAGTTTCCAACTCCTTGTTTACATCAGCCCTTATGACGAATCTAGATCCACGACTGTAGAAATCCCTGTTTATGGAGAGAAACATTTTGAATTTAAACCCATGGGATTCCCATTAGACAGACCAATGTACTATGATAAGACTGTTTCCAACATGTATTGGAAGGATATTGTTATCTTCCACAAGAGCATTGAGGATTTAAACACGACTGTCTAAATCGAAACAGATGACTTTAATTTTAATCGAAGCTAGTAAGATGTTCTTATAAAGAATAGATCCGAATGCAACCAAAAATTACTATAGTATTACTAATCGCGACAATTTATTCTAGAAATTAGAGAGTATTTAAGAATAAAGAGTGAGTCTGATACATTCCACCTGTTCAATTATCTTCTTCATTTTCCTTTGGAACAAAATACGAAGGTGAAAAATGCGTTAAATTCAATGCGTATTTTTAAATTATTAATGTTTCTGATTACCTTAATCGAGTTTGGATTTAAAGGAGGGGTGTAAATAAGCGAATTATGTGTACCCAGTTCTATCTCGGTCACCATAACTTTTTTTAAACTTTCCTTTGACATGATAAATGAAGAATATGTGAGTTTCAAGATAATGCAAAAATTTGCTTGGGTTGAAAACAAGAGTCGAAATAAGATGAAAAACTGTTTTGTCCCATTTCTCGGTGTCCAGGAGAGAGCTTCGTTGTTTCGTTGCTGTTTCCACATGCTCTGGTTTTTCTTGCCTTGATAAGGGTGCTGTATGAGCACCGAAACGTTGGTAAATATTATAAATGCTTTCATATGGTGATTTGATAATGATAAAAATAAAAAAGACGAGAGAAATGAAAAAGAGAAAAAAGGGGATTTGCTGTGTTGCCTTCTCATTTTTCTTTCCCCTTTTTTATTTTTGTCTGAAGGAAATTTTTTGTTTGTTCTTAGGAATTGCAATAGAAGCATGTTTTGGTGGTAGTCCAAACTTGGTCGTTGGATTCTTGTTTTATTTTCAGGAATTCTATACATTAACTTGAGTATTGATCGTTAAATAGGATTTTGATTTTAATCTAATTTAAAATTCTTAAATTTCGAAAACTCTGACTAAAAATATTCCTTTTTTGAAGATCTACAATTTTACGAGAAGATTTTGTTCAAAAACTCATCATTTTTTTATACAATTAAAAAATTTGAAGTGAAAACTACGAACACAGCAGGACTATTTTTCCCGTCCAATTTCACCAAAATGATGTATAAATGCAAAAATAGAACGTAATCCACTTTGGGTTAAAAAATAGTGCTTATTGACAAGTCTCCGTTTAGTTTTTGACAGTTCACCATTTTTATAGACAATTTTGTATAAAAACAATTTCTTTCTAAATTTGCAAAACGTATTTCCTGTTACTCATATCTCAACAGAATATCTGTCGAAATTATTAGACCTTCCATTCTTATTAATAGATGGTAAATGGTAACGTGTGATGTTATGCGGCTGAGTAAATAATTAACTATTAATAAAGTAAAAGGTATAATATTTCATACTTCAGACCAGATAAAAATACCTCGATGATGTTAAGAAGATCCTTTATTATCAATTATCAACGTTTCGAGAGCCAAATCCCATGTTAAGAGAATGTGAAGTCCATCAATAAAAAACTATGATGGACACATTAAAAATTGTTTAACAAAACAGACGGAAAAAAATCATTTCAAAAGAGAAGACAGAACGAGCGTTCCGCTCCATATTAAAGGTTGGCATCTCGGTGTCAAAATTTAGAATATTAGCAAGTACATACAGAACTAACTCGAGATGAGAATTTTAAGAGCATGGTTCCTTTCAACATCGACATATTGGCTTTTCCAATTTTTTATTTTATAAGGACTTATTCTTAACTTTGGATTCCCGTTTCCTGTTTAGGAGAGCATTTGACTCTCGAACCGTTGATAGTTGACAATATAGGATCTTTTAGACAACACCGAGGTCTTTTTATCTGATTTGAATTACCATATGTCATATTATACCTTTTACTCTATTTATAATTAGACCTTTCATTTTTTCAGTGAACCAAAATCCAATTATTTTTTACAAGACTGAACTACCATTTTTTAATTGAGAGAATCTGCAAGTGCCAGAAAATCCAGCTATTCGTACAGACACTTCGGTATACGTAGACACGGCCTATTTATTATTACTATTAAGTTGTTTTAACCATTCTATTTTCACCCAAATTAAAACTTTGATAAAGCTACGATTCCTGAAGGGACCCCGCACAAAATATGTGAAAAAAATGTCGGACAATGTTCGGTCAAGTTCGGTTTTCTGATACTTCAGGTGATGCTCGTCAAAAGTCGTAATGAGACAATTTCACCGAAAGGCTTTTTCCAGATATTTTGTGCGGAATCCTCTTTTACTTGAATGTTTTGATTTTAATAAAAGCGCCCAGAAACAGCTTATTAGCCACAGATAATGTTTGATTATTTTTTAATTTATGGTGCTTTATCCGTTTTAAATGTAATAAGGAAACCAATTGAAAAATCTTATCAAGAAATTTTAGTTTCATTTACTATTGAAGAGTACCCGTTTATTGTTGGATGAAAAAAAATGACCAGCAGATAACAAAAAAAAATTACTAGTTATAGGCACATTTGTAAAATTACTAAGTAACTCGCATAAATGTTCAGTTACTGGACTGAACTTTAATTTCTTTTTGAATCACCTCGTTTTTTCTTAATACTAATCAACAAATTTTTAAGTATCCAAACAAGTCAAGAAAATTTAGATCAGAAAAATGTGATTTTTTTCTAATTTGCTTTTTTCGAACGCACTTATATGTCTAAATTTTGTAAAGTTACGTCACAGTTGCAATATCTGTTATAGCTATAAATTACTCAAAAAGTTCGCCACTTACAAAAAATTATTCCCCGAAACTAATAAATATTGCAAACAAAATTTATTTATTTATTTACGAAAATAAATATTGAAATAAAATTTTAATTCGTAATATTAATGTTGATTTTTTTATTACTGAACAAGAATATACTGTTTCGTATATTGACCAACTGTTATCTATGTAATTAAAAAAGGAAATGTAAATAGACAAATGAGTCTGATAACTTGAGATAATGTACAGTAGAAAAATCGAGTCTGCGATTATTCATATTTAGGGTAATTGATATTTTGATTGTTCACTCAAACGATTTATTTAGAAAATCATTTATCTCTTACTTTATTCATAAAAATTTATATCAATCCTATGGAAAGTCCACTCTGATAAATAAATTGCGTTCTGTCGAAGCAAATTGAAGAATATTTAAAAATTAAAATGAGTAACATGGAATTGGAAAAAACTTTTTCAGGAAGACTTGAATGTTGAAAAACGTAAATGCTATTCCTTAATTTTAGAGTTAATTGTGAAAAGAAAAGATTTGACTTTCTGCTCTAATTCGTGAGACCTAGGTCTTTATTAACACTTATTTTTATTTGTAAGGTAATTCGGAAAATTCTGAATAATGGAAAAAAGCAATAATTACGAATTTATTTTATTTACACTGCCGGTCAAAAGTTTCCTGACACCTCTTTTTTATGACTGACAAAGTTCTCTTAATTTCAGTTATATCAAAGCTAAAGAAATGTTCTCAAATTTATGTGTGCAATAAGCTCAGGGTGAAGCCAATTATTTGTCTATTTTTCAAGTAGATATTGCAAAAATAGTGTAAATTTCAATGTTTGCTTACATTTTCAATAACTTTTGCAATAATCAATATTTTTTAATGTTCTTGTGCTCATCTTAAAGCTTTTTGTCGACAGTAGCACGACAGCTTATAAACATACATCTAAATAAAATTCCTATCAGAGTGCAAGAACTTGAAGTTGGAAAAATCTGGAAACATTTCATCTGTAGGCGAATGAAAATAAAACATTAAATAAATATTTAATTTGAGGGACTTTTATAGGAACTTTATGGTTATATATTTCATACATTCACAAACTAGATTTAAAATGAGCCCAAGAACATTAAAAAATATTGATTGTTATGGAAATTATTGAAAATTTAAGAAAACATTGAAATTTACACTATTTTGAAATATCTACTCAAAAAATAGACAAATTGGCTTCATCCTGGGAACATTTCATACAGAATTTTGAAAGCATTCAACCCTTTGGAGAGAAAATTTTTTAACTCTGACATAATTGAAATTAAGAGAACATTCTTGATACCATTTTTTTCAACCTAGGTTGAAATTCTTCAACATAATATAATTTTGGTGCACATTTTTTTAAGCTATAAAACGTACATCTGAATAGAAAAATATATAATTATTTGGAAATAATTAAATCAGCATATGAAACAAGTAATATAATAAGGCTGTGGAGAGATTATTGACCTCTAGTGCAATACAGATGTTACGATTTATGAGCATAATTCAATCGTAATGACAGAAAATTTGTTGACAGATATGCTGGTTAAAGTTCAAATCGCTAATCGGTCTTCTAATACGAATATTATGTACTAACATGACTACACCGGTTATATACAAAGGAAGCAGACCGAATAAATCCTTATGATAAATGATTAATGATCATAATTAATTTTATCGACGACAGACACACAAATTGTTCATTCTTACAAATTTTTTACTATGGTTTATTGATGTTTTGACGTTAACAGTACCTTTAGTATGTAAGAAATTTATATTCTTGTGTCAGAACTAGGATTTTGAAAACTGTGATTTTTTTACATTTCCGATTACACCAATCTCTCTCTCTCTCTCTCTCTCTCTCTCTCTCTCTCTCTCTCTCTCT
>CAKNXH010001180.1:160042-192319 GCA_932178445.1 Andricus quercusramuli
TGAAAGGTGAGAGACCCCTATACACTTACAGAAGCTTTTCTTTTAGTCCAATTTTCTTCGAGAACGGCTCAAATGGCTCAAAACGGTTCTGGGCATGTAGAATGGAGATGAAATATGAAATTTGCTATAACAGGTTTCTTTTTTATACCAGTGGTTGGAAAATAACAAAAATGAGAAAAATTAGGAAAATTTTGTTTTTCAGACCCGTATTCTGGAAGCTTCTCTTTTAGTCCGATTTTCTTCGAGGACATCTTAAATTGAAACTCTTGGCATGAAGAATCGAGATAAAAAATAAAAATTTGCTATTTCATGTTTTTTTTTATATCAGTTGTTGAAAAAGCTTTTCTTTCAGTGTGATTTTCTTCGGGGATGGCTAAAATTGAGGCTATTGGTATGTAAACTTGAGATTAAAGATTAATTATATTTAATTGTCTTTTAAGGATGATTTACAAGTAAATTTGAACGGTCAAGTAGAGAAAATTATTTGATCATTTAAAAAATCGAAAATAAGATTTTTGCGATTACTTTACCAATTATATAAGATGGGGGTTAAAATTTCGTGATTGTTTCCACGGGAAAACTTTTAGCACTTTAGGCACTTTTGCCATGCTTATCCGACAAGACACTTTGGTTTATTGAAATATGTAAAACTTCGATGAACTGAAGAAGCATTTCTTTAATCATATCATTGTGTGTATAGCGGAAGAAATTCATTTGACTAGATAAACATTTTCAACCAAGCGTCACGCCACTTGCTAAAGGATGGAGTTGGTAGTAAATTTGGTGATATCTCCAGGTTTTTAATCAAGGAGATTTATGTATCTCGGTTGATGAGAGCGGATGAAAACAATATACAAGGGTCACCATTTATAGACTTATTAATGTAGTGGGAAGATTAGGGAAACAATTCTTGGTATAAAAGTATGTTCGATGCATCGCGTCAGTGTCATTACATACTGAAGAGTGCAGATCATAAGAGTTTCTCTTGTCATTCAATAAACTGTCCCGTGCCGTGCCCATAATGGCCAGATTGTTAGTGCTTCTGGCCATCTTGGCTTGCTTTTGCCAAACAATTTGTGCAGAGTATTTCACCGAGTATACAGCTGACAAGGACTACCTTATCAAGCAAGAACGTATTTACAATGTACTCTACCACATTTCACAACCAGAAATTGTCAACCCTGGACTCTACAAGGAAGGTCAAGCATGGGACATCAAGGCGAATATCGACTCCTACACCAACAGTGTAACTATTCATCTAATTCTCTCTTAAAGTACAGTATTTCATAAGTATCTTTCCGATATTTACTTGCAAATATCAAACATATTTACTTTGCTTTTCACTGCAAATTATTGCCGATAAGTTGATTTGACTTAACACAATGGCCACTCGAATGTTACGAAAAAATGCCAGAAAATTTACGGTCTTTTAAGATTGTACCTGCTTATTCAAATTTCCAAATTGGAGTCTCAAGACTAATTTTCCCCATTAGGATATACAAAACTGAATTGTAAATTATTGTATTGTTGGAATAATTCAGTATTTGAAGCACTCACATTTGATACATATAAACAATTTAGATCAATGCACCTACATTTCCATCTAACAAGTAGGTAAAGTTTGAAATTGTGTAAATTTACAGCAGTCGTTTTTAAAATTAAGTTAAATTCGGAATCGGAAAGCCTTGCTATGATAGAATTTATATTGTATATACTTTGCAAATGGATGTTATTCAAATTCAGGAATAATTTTATGAGAACTTAAAAGCCAAACAATTTTAAAACTAAATATTTAAAACTGAATATCAATTATATTGAACCATAATAAATTTAAAGATTTCAAAATTTTAAATATCTATATGTAATAACGTATAATAAGAAGTATTTAGAATTGTGCTACGTCTAATTGGAAGCCGCCAACATTGTACATTATACAACTTAAAATGCAGTTCTTTCGAAATCTCTGAAATTGCATATTTAAGCCTCCCAAAGTCAAAAACTTTATGTTAATGGCAATTAAAATGCGACAGATTCCGGACGAATCAAAGAAAATAAAATGGAAAACGTTTGTGCACTTCTGATTGAAAATTAAAAAATGTTGAACTTTTCAATTTTGACAATTCCAAATATTGCATTATATAGAACAATTTTATCTTCAAATGTTATTATTTTTGGCATTTCTTATTATAAATACTCTCTATTTTAAATCGTTAAATTTCACTCAGAAAAAGTTTGCTTGAATGAAAAGAACTTTTTTCTTGGATATACATTGAAATTATGTTGAATCAAAGAAATTGTGGTACTGAGTTTAGAACGCTTGAAATTCTTGAATGTAGTAATACTTTCCGATTTAAAAATTTTAAAACAAAAAAGACTTAAAAAGGCTGAGAACTTGAGTTCAACTATATTTTATTTGTAACCCTATAAAACACTAATTAAAAACTCAGGAAACTCAAAAATTGAAATAATTTTGAACCGAACAAAAATAGATACATATTCCAGTTTTATTCCAATCCTTGGAGTTTGAATGTAGTCAAAGATGTTGACGTGAATATTGAAACAACATTATTCATAAATTATTTAAATTCGTCCAGGAAAATCCTTGTTTTCAAACAAATGTGAAAATTATGCTTCAAAATTATTAAAAAATTCAAGTTTCTTTAAAGTTGGGTACTCTTAATTTGAGAATCTTCAAACGAGTGCAAAATTTAGACTTGAAGTTTGAATGTTTTTTTTAGTGAGATAGTTTCAAGAAAAATTAACTTTATTGTGAAACAACTTAAATCCTCAAATAAAAATCCTTTCCTATTAAAAAAAAATGTTAACGAAAAGGATTCGAAATTCGAAAAATTTCTAAATTGTCCATGTCTCGAATTCCACGTTAAACCTTCAAGTGAGCAAAATAATAATATCAATCATCTAAACTACAATAAAGTATATCTCTTTTGAAACAATTTCAAGTTGAAATTTGAATTGTAGATTTGAAAAAAATGTAAGAAAATTCATATTCAGTATTTGAAAAAAGAATAATAATAGAACTAAAATTTTTTGTGCTCTATGATTTTTAAAGCAGTGTCAAGTAAATATAATTCAATTCATTTAATTAAAAATTCAACGTCTTGAAAAAATTGAGATTAGGAAACTAAAATTTTTTTAATTTGATAAAAATTTGAAATCAGAAAATTTTTGAATTTCATAATGAATCGAAGTTGTAAATATTTTAACTGCAATTTGAAGTTGGAAAGAAAATCTTGTAGCTTGCTTGATTTAAACATTTGAATAAAAATGCTACGATTACGCAGATGAGTGTTCGCTGTGTTCGCTTCGACACATAGGGTTGTCTTGTTCGATCAACGAAGTTAAGCAACACTTAGCACGGTTATACTCGGGAGGGGCTACTGTTGTACTAAATAGACTATTTATCAGATTTTGAGCTGCATTCATTCTGAAACTAATATAGATGATAATTATATGAACAGAATTTTAATTCACATCTATTGTTTGAGTAATTTCAATAGAATTTGCATATTTTAGTTCACAATCTGTTTCTTCCACATAGCATCGTAATTATTATAACATTTTTTAATGGAAAATGAAAACAGTAGTTCACAAGTTTTGAAATATTGAAAGTGATGTGTTTAAAATATTGTACTACATTCAATTTGTTTTTCATTTAGTAAAAGTGCTCTACTTTTTTTTAATCATGTTTAGACATATGGTAGATCTTCATGACATCTAAAAAAATTATTTTCAGACTGCAGTGATGGAATTCCTCCATCACTGGGAAAATGGAATGCTTCCCCGTGGAGCACTTTATTCTGTCTTCTACCCAATTCTCCTGCACGAGACGAAGGCCCTGTTCAGGCTATTCTGGTACGCCAAGGATTTTGAAACCTTCTACAAAACTGCATTATGGGCTCGTGCTTATATCAATGAAGGCATGTTCGTTACTGCTTTCGCTCAAGCTGTGATTCGACGCCCAGATACAAAGTACATGAGACTACCAGCTCCTTATGAATTATACCCCTACTCTTTCTTCAATTCTGAAGTTTTAGAAAAAGCTCACCATGCCAAACTCTTCGGAAAATTAGGTTTTCATCCATTATTTGGATATTACATATAGGGAAGACCACCCTACAGTAGATGATGATCCTTTAGTAGATAATTATTAATTAAGAATACTAAGGGA
Organism: Andricus quercusramuli; assembly: GCA_932178445.1. NCBI lineage: Eukaryota > Metazoa > Arthropoda > Insecta > Hymenoptera > Cynipidae > Andricus > Andricus quercusramuli. Next base: position 164,232 of record CAKNXH010001180.1, read on the forward strand.
TGTTAAAAAATTAATTCAGTGGAATTAATAGGTAAGACACGATACGTATTGATTAATTAAAATTACAATTGATTATTTTACTTATATTTATGCTTTCAATTAGGGATTATTTACTGAAGGATTATTATCTACTGCAGGATGGTCTCCCCTACCATTCATTTTTTCAAATTTTTGAATATTAATGTCTCTAATTAATTACTTCCTAGAATCAAAATCAAGTGCTGGATACGACATCTACATCATCCCAGCAAACTACTCAGGCTGGTACCTCAATCTGGATTTCGACGAAGAACATAAATTATCCTACTTCACTGAAGATATTGGTCTCAACACCTACTACATGTACTACAGATTCGAGTACCCATTCTGGCTAAGCACCGAGGAATTCGGTTTAACTCCAGGATTCCGAGGAGAAGAGTATCTTTATGGCCACAAACAACTTTGGAATCGATACTTCCTGGAACGTCTCTCCAACGATTTGGGATATGTTGAAGATTTCGACTGGGATAGGGAATTCCATACTGCTTACTACCCAACAATGACCTTCCACAACAGCTTCCCATACCCCCAAAGGCCCCACTGGTCTCGATTCCCAGAGTACAAATTCAAGTACATTGAGGTAATTGCAATTAAAATAGAAATATTAAAACTACCCTATATTGATTAAGGAACTAAACATCGAATTTAATTACTGCAGGACGTCAAGAATTTCGAATCTCGTGTAACAGGTGCGATTGATTCTGGTTTTATTCTGAAAGCCGACGGAAAATTGGTCAACATTTACACGCCCGAAGGTCTCAACCTCTTAGGAAATATTATTGAAGGAAATGAAGATTCCTACAATTTCCCATACTATGGCAGTGTTGACTTCTGGGGAAGGAAGATTTTAGGATTCAACCCCGAACCTAACAATCCTTACCAAATCATTCCAAGTGCCCTGGAGTACTTCGATACCAGCTTGAGGGACCCTGCTTTCTACAGACTATATAAAAAGATTTCCTACTACTGGTACAGGTTTGTACAACCAAAGCTTCAATTGTTTATAATTAGAGAAATATTGAAGATATATCTTTGTAACAATTATATTTTATAGATACAAGGAGCATTTGAAGGCCTACAAGCAGGAGGAGATAGTCTTCCCAGAATTGAAAATCGACTCCGTGGTTGTGGACAAACTCCAAACCTATTTCGACCAATATGACACTGTGGTTAGTGCAGGAATGGCAGTCGAAAGCCAAAAGGAGGCTACATCAGCATACGTTAAAGTTCGCCAACCCCGTCTTAACCACAAGCCATTCAAATTCCACATCACCGTAAAAGCTGATAAGCCCACGAAGGCTGTGATGAGGATCTTCCTTGGACCCAAATTCGACATGCACCACAAGTTGTACGACTTTAGAGACAGCTATAAATACTTCTACGAAATTGATCAATGGATATTTGACTGTAAGTACAAGTATAAAAATTACAAAAATAAATAAAGAATTCAAATAACGCTAAAAAAATATTTATCTAATCTTTCAGTGAACGCTGGTATTAACAAAATCGAGCGCAACAGTCGCGATTTCTTCTTCAGCATGCCAGATTTAGAATCCAGTGACATCTTCTACAAAAGGCTAGAGAAGGCTATTGATGGTGAATCCTTCACCTACCAAGGAAGACTATATGGTTTCCCAGAAAGGCTTATCTTGCCCAAGGGTAAAAGAGAAGGTATGCCATTCCAGTTCTTCGTCTATGTGAGTCCTCTGACAAGTGAACCAATGAAGTACAGCTCAAGAATCTTCGGTGACTACGTTCTGGAATCAAAACCCTTCGGCTTCCCTCTGGACAGGCCAGTCTACGAATTTAAATTTGATGCACCCAACATGTTCTTTAAGGATGTGAACATCTTCCACAAAGACGAATATGAGCTAAATATCACACATTAGTTTCTTGTGTCAATTGTAGCTATAATAGATTCACTTTTCTATCTTCTCCATTTTACCTTCGCTTCTGCATCTCTTCACTAAAACTTTGTAAATGGTTGCGCCAATAAATACGTTTTGAATAAGAATTGAGGGTCTTCTCACTGTAACTTCCACTCAAGATACAACAAAATAGCCTGTCGTTTTCGTTTTTTATTTAATGTTGGCTGGTAATTTTTTTCAAATTCAAGTCTTCCCAATTGAAATGTTTTAAGATCAAAAGTCCAATATTGTACAATTTCAAATTGAAAGTAGAGATAAATATTTTTAATATCAAGTCCTCGAAAATGAGATGGTATTTTGAGAAACTTTCAAAATTCGAATCATTAAATGAGCCAAACTGGACATGAGAAACATTTAAAATGTTGTTCAATTCTAAAGCACAACTCAACCGAAATAAAAAATTTTATTTCGAGGCTTTAAAACTACAAAATTTCTAATTCAACATTTTCAAACCGACTTTATTCCAAATCATGGCGGGATCATTGATATTTGAGGTGATTGAAATAAGAACATAAGAGGATTGAAAAAAATTGGTCTAGTGTAATTTTCAGTTTAAAATACAATCATGTACCTTGTGTACATGGGGTTGTTTGAAATATCCGATTATGAAATAAATTTTAAAAATGAGGAAAAAAAAGAATCTCCTATGTATGTAATTTTCTTTGACACAGAATATAATTTCGTACTGAAAATATTATACTAGAAAAAATTGGCAATCCCCTGCTTCATATTTCATATTTCAATTTTCAACCATATAAAATAAAAGTGCCTATTTTTCGAAATTTCAGTCCTAAATCATATCAACTTTGAATGTACAGAATTTATATTCGTTCAACAAAAATATTGAAATGTTTAATTTTTAAATTGCACAATTTTAAACGCTTGAAATTCCAACCAAAAACAATTTTAGTTTTCCGATAGAAAAATTGTTCCAATTTGGAAGTCTTCCATTTAGAATTATTTTATTTGAAACGCTACTACTTTAAAATTAAGCAATTATCAAGTATCAAACAGAAATTAATTATCCTGAAGCTTTGAATAACGATTTAAATTTGAATTAAGCTAATTGAAACGTTTCAATATAAAATTATTCAATACTTTCAGTTCAAAATTCTTCTATTTTAGAAGCTTTTAATTTTCAATTATTTAATATTGCACATTTTACAATCAGAATTGAACAACTATCGAAGATTTTAATTTCAGGCACTGTCTATGGTTACGGAACTTTCTGTAACGTCAGCCTTGAATCAGCTGGAAAAGTGTTTAGTCTTATGGAAAATTCCGTAACCATAGACAGTGCGTTAATTTTAAATAAATTAGATAGCTCATACCAACAGATTACTTTACTCATTGAGAAAGCATAACTGAAATAAATAATTGTATTTTTATACCTTCATTTAAGACAGCTTTTCATACTTATTATGACATCGACATTCTGTTTTCTTAAGTTTATGACAATTTTATTTCTATAAATTGACGGTTTTTATTAGACAGCAATTTCGCATATCATTAGAATGTCAATTTCCCACATTCGTTGTAAGGACATTTTTTGGTTCCATGATGCCTTCATATCCAATCGTTTTTCATAATTAACCTCATTAACATTTTAAACAGAAAATTCTGTAAGACAGACAACTTTTTTCCGTGCAAAAGGTTTCAAACATAAAATTACTCAACTAGTAAGGTTTGCAGTTTGAAACTGTCAAATTTTATATATTTCGAATTTGAAATGATCCAAAATATGTTTCTAAAATCTAGAAGAGTTTAATTCAAAATTGTTGAACTTCAAACGTTGTATATATGAAATCAATTATTTATCATATTTCAATCAAAAATTATTAAATTCAAATATTCAATAAGAAATGACCGAAATTGAAAGAGCGACTCGCTGGCAGGCTTCAAATAAGTATTTAAAATTGTATATTTTCAAATTTATAATCTTTCATATGAAACAATTAAAAAATTAGAGAAAAATTAGTGTATGTCTACAAAGTGAAAATTAAAACTACACCTAATGCACGTCCTATACTGAAATAATTATATATAATTTTGAATTTCGTTTCTTCCTACTTACGCAATCTACTTTCTTACTCGTCGCTTTGTATTGCTTTGTATACCTGTTAGAAAGGAAGCGTCTAGTGAAGGAAATAGATCTGAGCAGGTGTGGTTATGAGGCCAATAACTGTATTGCCCACATAATACCACGTTTATGATCGTTGATGTAATCAACTTTTTCAGAGAAATTCTAATTTTCTACCACAATTGTGGTATTAGATTACAGATGAATATAGTTCGCAAAGTGCATAATTATAGAAATCAAACACGAAACTATGCAATAATTAAAGGGTCAACGTATACAAAGTGAAAAAATAAGGTAGATATTAAACGACAATGAGTGTGCTTGTTGAATTTGACAAAAAATTAAATGACTTATTAATTTTTATTGATTCAACATAATTTTAAAAAAAATCTTAATAAAAATTCTCAAATCGGTGGGTTTGGGTAGGTCAAATTCTAATCTATTCAATGCTTCCTGTCACGTATAGATTCGTACCGTTATATGTAACACCTACATTTATACTACTACTTTGCATGAGTGATCAGCATACTTGATCTCAGAATTCGTATTTGTTACAAGCCACTTGTGCAGGTACTGTTATAAATTCTGCTTTTCGACTTTGAGAATTTTATTCAACCGGTAAATTGATGTTCAATAATATGGGATAAACTTGATTTGTATTGAAAATTAAAAAATTCATGTCGCGGATTTGATAAATTCACCTTTTTTGAGAATTAAATGAAAAACTCAAAGATTCCTAAATTTCACAGTTTCTTATTGCACTGTGATGCTCCGTGAAATCAGCATTCTTTTTATGTGCTTAATAATAAATACTGTGCTCATAAATAAATAAAGAAAGAGAATCAAACAGTTTTTCTCACAAATTTTCAATTGTTCGTTTGATGAAACAAACAACTTTTCGATGAAGGACCGTGTTTATTTCAGAAAAACTTTTTTGATATTTAATACAGCAATAGGATATCTGGTGTATTTGTTTACGTCTTCGAAACGCATCAATCGACCAATTGTTGAAACTTTTATGTCATATCAGTACCTACTTTTGAACCTTTTAGGACCCACCAGTACCGATTTACCAGGTTTAAAAAAAATGGTGTAATCTGTTCTTTTAAAAAAAAGTATCATATTAGGCATACTACAATACTTTATCTGACATGTTTGTTTGCGTCTTCGAGACACAATGATTCCCCAACTCAATTGTTCGTGTTTTCGAGACGCGTCGATTGATCTATTGACGAACTTTCGATGGCCAATCTTGATTAATCAATAGCGACTTAGGAAGTAAGATTTTCGGTCAGACAAAAAAATAAGCTTGACTAATATTAAAAGTATCAATTTTTTCCTTGTTTTAGAGAAAACCGCCCCTCTATAGTCTATAAGGAAGCACATTCATTAAATACCTCTGAGGGAGCAAAATTCTCGCAAGATGAGCACAAATAAATACACCCATAGTGAATACATCCACAGTACTTTGCAGCGGTTTTTTTAATTATTTATTTCCACAACGTAAAATAAATTAGATTAACATCACATCCGTTGTTCACAAATGTATCGTATCCTTATGTGAAATTTAGGGTACACTTCCGAAAAGGTCGCCAAGAATATTGAGTCGATACTTATCCTAGGAGTTTCTTTTGCATCCCGCAGTTAAAAGTCCGAAAATGATTTTTGGTGCAGGTTAATAGAAATTAAGTTTCTAATAATATTTTCTTTGAAAAAATGAAAAAAATGCATTTCTAGATTTTTTGTTGGAAAAAGTTTCAAAACTTCTGATACTAGTACAAAACCATTTGGGAATGAGGGTGTGGGAAGTTGTGCGATCAACAAACACCTCCCGCCTTTCCAAGGTCCTGCTTTAAAATGCCTAACACTAGGTCCTGTGGGACCTAGGACGCGTGGTTTTTTTGGGACTCTAGAAAAGGGTTCAGTGAGTAAGGGTAGGGGTTTGGGCCACATCCCTCTTGCCCTTCAGAATATATGTCAACTCAATTCTCCCCCATTTTCAACATGTATATAAAATATTAATTTTAGGAGAAAAGTGTAAAATTTAAGAAATATGTATTTTAATAGGATCTACAACTTTTATTCATAACACTTTTATCTCAGATCACCTCAGATCAATCTCTTCGAAATTTTTGTAAAAAAATTTAATTTTACAAAAACGGGCAAAATGTTAATAACTTCATTTATACTAATTTGAGCCTAAAATTCTTTTAAAATTATGAAGTAGGATGTAAAATAAACCCCCAAAACAAGGGTCAAGTCAATATTATAGGGTGATCTTTTCGGAAATATACCCAAAATTAGGTTATTTATAAAACGATAATATACTTTCAAAAATTTGCCCTGATTGTTAATATTGCTATCTATCTAGTATTTACTAGAAGAAAATCGCAAATCTACCATTGAAATCCCAATAATTCCTCAGATTTTCTTCCCGGTTTACAAAATTCCAGAACAAAATGAAGGATCTATGATTGATTAAACAAATGCGCAGATTAGGTGCATTGAACCGGTTCAGTCTGGTCGTTCCTGGATCCTAACATAACGGGAATTAGTCAGTGGCCAGTTGGCCACCGTTGTAAGCATTGAATCATCGCATGTAGTAAGCCGTTTGTGACGCAAATGCTCTTCGTGGCTAAGCATCGAACTCCCCAGGAATGCAGGGGATTCTTTGAGTTGGTCAAGGTCACGTGCCACCAGAAGATGTTTCCACTAGAGCCATATTCGAGCTGAAAGGGGACAGAAGAGTATGTAGAACGTTAACCCGTTGGAACCATAGAAAACGTAACCGTGAAACGAGTGAAGGTAGGTGCCATGCCATGCCGCATGGAATGATTCTCTCAGGTTCGAGAACTTCAGTTTTGCTATGACCATCGTCGAGGTCACGAAGAAGTCTTGTTCTAGCCACTAAGATTCAAGAAAAGTTACAACATTTTCACGTTTTTATTTACCCCCACCTGGATTAAAGACATGGAATTTCGAACGTTCATTGTAAGTCTCTTTTTTCATATAAGTGCAGTGAATTATGATGATTTCATTGGTGACATTTTCGTGAAACCCTTTAATTTTAGGATTGCGTATATGAGAGTACTTGACTGGTCTCCTTTTTAAAAGCCTCATCAAACTCAAATTTTCATCTTTGTATTTTTCTTTTTTTCGCAAAATTGTAGTTAATAATTACTTTAACAATCGTAACGCCGTTGCGGATAAGAATAACGCAGCATTTATTGTTTGTATTTATTATACAAAATTTCTTAAGCTTGAGTTAGAGCGAAGTTAAATCACTTGAAGGAAATTCATAGTCTGGCCGTATTGTCTTTTACTACTGAAATATCACACGAATAACAAATGTTTTTTAACTCGCGGAGGAACAAAAATCTGCCACTTTTAGAGAATTTTACGCAAAATGTACAGAAGGAGGACATGCCTTTTCTATTGAATCTATTCTAATCTTTTGTAAATTTGGCATAAATTCATATTCTTCCATTATGTAAAAGTAAGCCCAGCTACCTGCATAAATTAGTATAATATAAAAATAACACAGGCCTGCGAAAGTTCGCAACGTTTACAAAAAATGCAAGTAAGAATTTTTTTCTTCAAGAAGTCGCAATGATTCCACTGATAATGGCAGTATTTTATGTCAAAAGAATTGCAAAAAAGTTTCATCCCTCTAACGAGTCTAACATATATGCGGAAACCACTCTAAATCAACCCCTGATGTTTCAAAACTTCTATAAAAAGACACCAATTTAAATAGTTGAAATGTTTTTATTGATATGGGCAGAATTGCATGTCAAAAGTATCCAAAGTTTCATCCCTGTCACACATATAGAACCCACCCTAAATCAACCCTTAATGTTTTAAAATTCTATGAAAACGCTCATTTGAAAAGTCTGAATGTTTTTACTGGTAATAAAAGAATTTCATGTTAAAAGCACCCTGAAAAAGTGTCATCCCTCTGACGCATGTGGAACATGGCGATGAAAATTTTGTTCTCTGACAGATAATCATTTTTTAAGAAATTAAATTGCTTTCACTAATTTTTCACTTGTTTCTTTGATTCGTTGAACTCTTAGCTTCAAAACTATCTAATGATTAATTCCCAGAAAAAATGGAGGGTAAATATGGTTGCAGAGGTCACTCGTATTTTTACCTATTCGTATTGGTAAAAGACAACTATTACCCTCGGTAGGGAGAAAATAGTATTTTATTTTTATGAAAATCATCACCACCATTTTAATAATTGGAAGCCACTAGCTTTGATCGCTGAAGTGAAATTAGATGATGGTTGGTGTAACAGGCAAATCGGATAAGTACCGATTCATAAAGACTGCCTTGTGGAATTGTAAGATCTATTAAAAATTACTTACAAGCTTATGGGTAAAAGCAGGAAAATACCGAGGCGTCAGGGAAAGTTTACCCACATGAGGTAATTTTAGTTGCAGGTAATCGTTACTCAAAAATCAGGGTAAAGATGATCCTTAGTTTTTTCTGTGTTCTCTTAATTTTTATCGAAAATGTATTTAACGTGTTTTTAGAAGAAGTTTTATTCGGTACGAGGTGAATAAATTGTTGGCTTGGGTATTAAAGTAAATTTTTTGCTTTTCGTTTGTCAGCGCAAACAAGCAAGTGCAACCAAATAAAATCATTCGTAGTTTTTTTGTCTATAATAGTTGGTAGCAATGACTCCCATGGTCGCATGTTAATGCAATAGTTTTCAATCGAGCAAATCGAGCAATTTTTATAATATATTAAAGACTAATCACTGTATGAATGAAAATATATTTTTGAATAACAGGTTTGAATGATTTTCTAATGAATTTATGGACAACGTCCTTCGAAAACTGAACGGAAAAGCTTAAAATGTGAATATTCACTTCGTACCAGAAGAGTACCATATCTGAATAAAATTGTAACGTGTTAAAAAAAATTAAATATAGGATAAATGGCTGATACAATTTATGTGATGGCATTGCTCTCTTTAAAATGAATGTACGTAATACTTTCCTCACTTGTTCAAAATTTATCAATATTATGACTTCAAAATCCACCTCGTACTGGTTTCCCCTAAATGAGAAACAATTGAATAAATAATGAAAGTATGATTAATTAATTTGATAAAAGTATAGATGCTGAATAAGAGTCGAAATTTTATTTCAAATATAGTAATACTTAATGAATTTGAATAAAAAGAATAAATAAAATACTGTCAAAAAGACGTTATTTGTGTTAAGAACCAGTTTGGAAGCTGCCTTAACTGTAATGCTGGCATAGTGCTACGCGTGTGTCATCTTACCGGCTTTCCTGATACATGCTAGAATCATCTATCAAAGTAGGTTAACATCCTTTCCTCGCATCCGCGTTTCCACGAATAGAAGGCATTCGAATTTATAATACTAGAATGTCGACCGGACGTCTCATATATAGCAACTTTTTATTCGCATATTGTTATTTCTTATTTATTTATTTTTATTTTTTTTATTTTTTTTTCTCATTTTTATTCGCGCGATTATCAAATCCAGAGAGGGCAATGCACCGGAATGATATAAAAAGAATACGTGCTCATAAACTATTACATAAATGCGGAAATAAGAGAAAGCAACGTTTTACTGTAGAGAGACCACATCCGATATATATTTCTAATATCTAGACTTTCAATCTTATCAAATCATTTTCATGATATAACTTTCCTCTCATAATATGGTTTACTCAACAATTTTCCTATCAATATTATGTAGGCGTTCCTTTATATATTTAAATAGTGACAGCATATAGATTTTTATGTAGAGCTTACAAAATTTTCGCTGATCATTAGAGAATTTTCAGGTAGGGGAAACCAGTACGAGATGGATAGAAAAACTTTTTAAGTCATAACATTGATAAATCATCAACAAGTAGGGAAAGAATGACGTACCAAATTATAGCTGCAACATTAATTTTAAAGATAGAAATGTCATCACATGAATTATATTAGCCATTTATTCTATATATATACCGTAAGGTCAACTTCATAGTAGTCATAGAGAAGCGTGAGTGCGAGTGAGACACTAGTAGATGGCACATAAGAGCATCTCTTTCGCACTTATGGATATGACTACTATGAATTTGGCCTTACTATGTATATATATATATACTTTTTCAATGCACTATAATTTCACTTCGATAATACTCTTCTGGTAACAATTGAAAATTTATATTTTAAGCCTTTCCGGCGAGTTATTTCGAAGGACATTGTGCATAAATTCGTGAAAAAATAATATAAAACTGTTATTCGGAAACAAGTTTCCATTCATCCAGTGATGTTTTTCAACTTGTTATAAAAATTGTACGAGCTTCAAACTGTGACATACTTAAAATGCAAACATGACAGCCATTTCCACCAACTATATTAATTTGGTTATGTTGGAAAAGACAATAACTAAAAAGTTGTTTGGTTATCGTAGGACTTAATTGTTTGTGCTCACCACTTAACAGCAAAAAATTAATCATTGAACATAGTATTAAAGCCAGCAAATGAGCAAATCAAAACAGCAAATGAGTGGTAAAAAGGCTAATTATAAAAAAATTTTCTGATATCGCTATACTCATGAAAAATACTATAGAACTTTTGCTTTAAAACCCAGGCTCTTGTTTCCATTGTTCAGTTCATACTGGTATCACCTCGTACTGCTTTCCCCTACCTTACAAATTCACGAACATAAGTAAGGACAGCATATTTATAGTTTTTTTGTGGCTCTTAAAAGAATATTTGGTAAATCGTAGAGGATTTCCTGTAAATCTCATAGGGTTTATTAACAAACAGATTATTTTGCTTGTAAATAAACGAATATTTTCTAAGTGCCTTGAATTTAAAGGACAATGTTCAGCTAGAAAATAGTACGCTACTTTTTTCTAAAATGCAACGTAAAAAATATACGTTACTATTCGTTACTTAAATAAATAATCAAATTGTGCGTTATATGACATCAATTAGAAGCTGTTCTTCTCATATCATTTTAAATAATATTTACTTTTAATTCCTGTTGTATTAAAAAAGAATAAAAAATATAACAGATTTGATCATTGATGTGTTTATATATTATATATCTTGTCCGCTTGCATGCATGAAATTGTTGTTTTTAAGGATTCTAATAAGTCGATCATCAAAGTTAAGCAACGCTTGTCTGGGTTATAGTCGAAGGAGGACCGTCGTACTAAATGGAGTGGTAACATTTTCAGTTCTCTTCATTCTCGACTCTCGAGCTAATACTATATTATATATCAATATTTTTTTAATACTGCATGAAATATTATTGATAACACAATCAATAAATAGATTCGATATGATCATTTTAAAGGTTTTTATTGATCAAGTTTTTCGCACAAATTGTGGCAATACAATAGGACCTGGAGTTAAGTACGGTTTCGAGCATTGCTTTGATCATATCTCCGAAGAGTACAAACGTAAACAGGCAGTGACATGTGAACCATTTCCTAAAGTTACGTAATATACGCGCGTGAGAACCCGCGCACTGCGTCTTTTACCCTACGCTGCTGGTGTTTCCCACATGGGTGAGCAGTTAGTGAGGAAGCCTCCCTTGCTCCGCACATCCCACATTCCGAGGCCACACGAGGCCAGCAGTTCTTGGAAAAGCATAACTTGAGGTCGCTCATCTCCAGGCTCCAGTGTTAAAAATAAAATGTCTTTATTAATTTGTTGAAAATGTTGATAACTGAAACTCTTCAAAAACTAAATATATCAAAAATCTTTCACGTTTATTTGTTTGAAGCAATATTATAGATGAAGGGAATAAGTGAATAAGAACCAAAATTTTTCCTAATAGGTTGAAAATTAAGATGATTTCGGTTTTTTGAAAAACAAAATATTTTTTTCACAAAAATTCTCATTTTTCCGAGATATTCATTATTCCCTAAGCATTAGTTGTGTAGACGGAAAATTAACTCCTGCTGTATCGAATAGATCATTTTTTCTGAGTATTTCCTAATTAATGTTATTATATTCCGACCAATGTATTTTAACGAATCAAAATTAAGAGGTATCTTATATTTTCATTCCTTCAAGCTTCAAGCAAATGTTTAATAAACAATTGTATTTGTACTGCAATTCCAGTAGTGTGAATTTTATACGAATTTTTTTATTTCGCAATAAAAGAATTTTTTTTATTAATCCTACTAATTTCAAGTTATTCTTTGGTATAAGGAATATATCAGTAGAGGATAACAGAGAATAGGATATAATAGAAATTCTAAAATCTGTAATTTCATTAGATTTTATATAACTATAAAATCATCTTGAATTTATTTTCAATTTGTACACAGTTTAGTTAACTTTAATTCAACTTTCATTCATTTAAGATTTAATTTATACTTCCGTTTTATTAGGCTTAATTACCTTTGACTTTCGTTGGATTGATTGCGGTGAATTGCATTCTACTGAATTCACTTACAATATGGTTTTTAGGTTGGATTTATTATTATTATTATTATACCATTAAGCCATTTCCCTTTCGGGGTAGGCGTGACTTGCTCGGTTGGAAAGTAGTGGGATAGGTATATAGGTGTAAAGTAGGTCGTTATATGGTATAAGGTAGAAAGGTATATAGGTATATGTGTTATGGTATAGATATTTTAGATTGATCTGGAGTTTTCGTGTTATTTATTCAAATAACACGTTCACTCCGCAGCACTGCTCCGACCCCCGTTGCTGATCAATCTCTCTAGCGATCACCCCAAGTGAGGAGTCTCACAAAATTGTTATGTATGGTTCCCCACTTGGGCCCATTAGTATCCAAGGTCTTTGTTTCAGGCATCATTCACTCTATTGTCACTATGTTTATAAACTATTTGTCGCCACACATTTCTGTCCTGGCATACTACTCTAGCTTCCTTTACGTCCATGCATTTCTTCATGCAAGCTCTTCTGTTCCTATGACTTCTTATGTCTCTTCGGATTAATGTCTCATTTACAGATTCTAACCATTCTTTCGGCGGTCAACCTCTGGGCATTCTGCCATTTACTTTACCTTTATATACTTGCTTCGTCAGTCGTTCATCTTTCATTCTTTCAAGATGTCCGAACCATCTTAACTGATTTCTTTCCCATATGTCAACTAGCGTGTCTCCTGTACCACATTCTTTGATCTTGAATTTATTTGAATTTACCTTCACCTTTAATCAGAATTATCTTGAATTCAGCTTAATTCCATTTTTTCATATTTGAAATGGACTTAAATTCATTTTAATTCACCTGAACATATTATTATTATTATATTATTGGCTGCGTCTAGTCGTCCCAAAAAATTGAGGGAGTTGGAGAAGGGAAGGGACTAATCGTCCCGAAAACTCAGGACGACTAGCCCAGTTTATGAAAAATATTTGACTGCATTCGGAGCCAAAAGTCGAGGCCCCTCACTTCTTTTGATTGCAACTCGCTCAACAAAAAATCTCTGAATTGTTTAATAAAAGGCATATGAAAGCTTGAAGTCTCCCGAATTTAGCGATATGATCACTTCGATCCTACAAAACTTCTGTCAATAGTCAGAGGGCAAAATATCCCAAAAAACAGGGTTTTACGGTCACTTTTTCAAGCATCGGCTTTTACCTGGTCCCAGAAAGCGGTCAACGTAAGAAAAAATCTGAAAAAATTCACAGATATTCTTTCAACATTTTTTATTGCAATACATTTTTTTAAATTATAAAATACTCAATAATTTACTTTTTACGAAGATTTATTTACAAATACTTTATTTTGAGAACGAATGAAGATAAAAAGCCGTTTAATGGCTTTAAATTTGCAGTACAGTGCAATAATTAAATTCGTGATCAAATCATTGTTACACAAGAAATATCATTTTGAATATTCTCGACTTTAATTAGTGATAGCGTGCGTGTGGGCCGGCACAACAGGACAAGTAGTTAGAAAAGTACCCTTCCAATGATAATAGTATAACTCCAGAAGCAAACCGACTCCGTTACTATTGTCATCGAAAGGGTACTTTTTTCGAACTACTTTTCCTGCTGTGCCAGCCCACATGCACGCCAACACTATATCAAAGTCAGGAATGTTCAAAATGATATTTCTTGTGTAACAATGATTTTATCACAAATTTAAATTTTTCAGTGAAATCGCATCAAAAAACTGCAAATTTGAAGCCGTTAACTGGGCCTTTTATCTTCATGCGTTCTCAAAATAAAGTATTTGCTAATAAATCTCCGTCAAAAGTAAATTATTGAATATTTGAGAATTTTGAAAAATGCATTGCAATAAAGAATTTTGAAAGAATATCTATGATTTTTTTCGAATTTTTCCTAACTCCGACAGTTTTCGGGAAATAGGTGTTGCAATCAAAAGAAGTGAGGAGCCTCGACTTTTAGCCCCGACTTTAGTCATCCCGAATTTCGGGTTGACGAGACACTTCGTATATTATTATATAGTAATTTTCTACAAACTTATAATACTTAATTGACGGACCAAACTATTTAGTATTCGCTAAAGTAACAATTTTAACAATTAAATCACTCACTGTAAAACGCTGATCATTAAAACACGAAAATAAATAAAGTCACAATTAAAATTTCCATGTTATAAGTGAGAGGCAGCCAATTTCATAACGAAAATTTCTTTTATTTGTATAGAAAGTGTTTACTGATAAACAAGTTTTCAAAACTACTTCTTATTTTTGTCAATGAATAATACAATTGAATTCACTTCCATCCAGTAACTATTCCAATTCACTGATATTCAGTGGGGATGTGGAGTACAGATTTTCAACAACGGTAAATTTAACCAAAATAATATTTGGTTCAACCTAAATATGATCATATTAGCAAAACATTCTTAAATAGAGATTTGGCATGTGTCATGAAGAAGGAAAATAATTATTGCATCTTGTATGGGATGTTCAATTAAGTTTATTTCTACAATAAATAAATCAATATAAGTTTAGAATTTTTTTTCATTTAATTTTCAAAAGTGGAGAAAAATTTGTGGGAATGGGAGCTTTTATGAATGTAGTAACGCCCATTTATACGTGCAGTCCTTACCAGTGATTGGTTATTCAGTATTGTTGAAAAAATCGCGAGTCACATTCAATTTTTTATATCGAAAAAAAGGAGCCATAGAAACATGAAATGTTATGGTTGAAAGTCACCAAATTTAAAACAATCATAAATTATCTGCGCATGCAGATCATTTATTTTCTCAATTATTTTCGATCAATTTTAAATAAGCTATAAGTACTTTTATCAAATGTTTAGATCACAAACACTTGAAAAAAATCGGTTAAAGAAATGCAGGCAAACTCTCTATAATACCGACGAAAAATCTTAGTTTGCAACAAAACACATTTTTTTACAGAAATGAATGTGACACTTGAAAGGTAATAGATTCTTGTTTTTAATATATTTGCAAAACGTGATGGCCTGCATCACAACTTGCGTGTACAGCATTGCTTATTAATAGCTTGAGGACCAGGTCCCGTTAAGGCGGTATTACTCGTGCCTTAGTAACGGGGAATACCGTATAAGTGCTAACCAAACGATTAAATCAACGTTCTTGTATGTGTTCCCTGATATTTAGCATGAACACTCCACATATGTACTTAAATTCAAAGAAAGCAAAAAAAAAAACAAATTTACGTATATCGTATTTTTTTATGCTCAAACGTAACATTATACAGCAGAAAAAAACGAATTATAAAATTACTGAAAAAGGCGATATTTTTTATTCGAAACTACAAAATACATTCCTTCTTATGTATCGGCGAAAAAAAACTAGTTACAAACAAATGTACAATGTCTTTTAAACTAATACCTTGTTCATTTGACTAATTTTCCTACTTATTTTAATAAATGAAGCAATAGTTAATCACCATTTTTAAACTGATTTTTTGGTGAATATAATATAAACGTTTATTGATGCATTATGTATTGAAATAAATAATAAATAATGAATAATTGTGCCGAGATTCGTACCTATCTGAATGAATTTTTCAGGCAAGAACTTAAGACAGAAATCACTTAGAAGAATAATTTCCTTTAAATCTTATATGAATACCTACCGAATATAGAAAAAATACAGAGAAGTTGTAAAAAGATACTTTTAACCTTGAAAATGTAGGTTAAAGTTGACATTTTTTGATACAATTTCAGATTATCGATTACAACGGTGACTCAGATGTAACACTGTACCTACATATTATTATTGTTATTATTATTATACCATTAAGCCATTTCCCTTTCGGGGTAGGCGTGACTTTCTCGGTTGGACAATTATAGTAGTGTCTATAGGTGGGTAAATAAGTGTAAGGTATATAGGTATTAGGTATAGATCAGGGAGGGACTGGGACATCAAGGCGGCCCTGGCATTTTTTAGGTAGGCGGCCTTTTTTGGCCCCCCCCCCCCCCGTTGTTAAGCTGTAATATATTGAGCAATATACCAATTTTTCAACTAGTATAGAGAGAAAAAACTATATCGTCTGCACTATTCGTTTTTGTTATGCCCTCGGCGGCCCTCAAGGCTCGCGGCCCACCGGGAAATCTCTCAAATTCCATATGGCCAGTTCGAGCCTGTGTCTGGTTCCCCACTTGGGCCCATTAGTATCCAAGGTCTTTGTTTCAGGCGTCATTCACTCTATTGTCACTCTGTTTACAAACTATTTGCCGCCACACTTTTCTGTCCTGGCATACTACTCTAGCTTCCTTCACGTCCATGCATTTTTTCATGCAAGCTCTCGTGCTTCTATGGCTTCTTATGTCTCTTCGGATTAGTGTCTCATTCACAGATTCTAACCATTCTTTCGGTGGTCCCCCTCTGGGCATTCTGCCATTTACTTTACCTTTATACACTTGTTTGGTCAGTCGTTCATCTTTCATTCTTTCAAGATGTTCGAACCATCTTAACTGATTTCTTTCCCATGTGTCCACTATTGTCTCTTTTGCACCACATTCTTTGGGGATTATCTCGTTTCGGACTTTATCCATCAGTGCTTTCCCGCATACAGATTTTTTATATCGGTTTTTTATTCCAAATTAAAATCCGGCCTGTAAATTAACCTAGAACTTCACTGTTCTGAGTAAAAGCTAGGCAATTGAATGTCCCACTGGATTTCCTTGACGCCTGAATAAAATGTCACCATTCATAGGTAAGCGTAACTTGCTAGATTCTGGCCTCGCATCCAATGTTCCGGGGGTTGACTGTTCCCTGATTTCGAATCTTCGATAAACATTGAAAATGGCGAAACCAATATGGCGGATGAAACTTTAAAAACAGCGATATGAATAAAAATTGGTATAATCCGGGGATTTTCGGATCACTGATTTAGAATTTAAAGTCAAAATTAAAAAATTTTAAATGACCGATCCAATATGGCGGAAAAACTGTGAAAACAACACCGATATGGCAAAAATGGCTATTCTGGGGTTTTCCGGGCCGTTGATTTTTAATTTTGAGACCAAATTACAAAATTCAAAATTTTCTACTGTTTTTATCTCATACCTTTAACCCCAATGAATGGTGAAATTTTATTTGGTGTGAATAGTTCAGGCCTCAAAGGAATCGATCGGGACATTCAATCGCCTTTTTCTCAGAACCATGAAATTCTATTTACAGGCCGAATTTAGAATTAGCATGAAATAATCTATTCAAAAAGATATATAGTATATGGAGCGCTCATCTATAATTTGAATAAATACTTTTCTCTAAGCAATTCCTATCAGAAGTTTTTGTAATTGATTACGTTAATAATAATCATTGATTTATATCGATTTAAATATATGATATATTCTATGTCGCGATTTACAGAAATTATGAAGGCTAATCATCAAAAATCAAAATCATGGCTTTTTTAATTCAAAATATTGCGGAATACTTTTTGACTTACTAATTTGTATGGGTATCGGAGAGGATATGGAGCCTTAAAATTTAAGGCCTTATTGTATGAATATTACAACTAAGACCCTAATTTAAAGAAATCATACTTAAAAATAGATCAATTTAGCTCAGATCTAAATCAATTTTACTGAATGTAATACCAACAATTCTCAGGTGTATGTATCAATTTGTACAAGTGTTCTTTTTTACTGTGTGCTTTCAATTCTTTCAAAGTCTTTCAAGTTTCAATATATGTTTAACATAAAACATGCAATGGATTTTTTTGCAGATGATAGTCCTCTGCGGCGTTTCCCTCGGAGTAGAGAACCAAGAAAAAGATAAAGGCTCAAAACCAACTTCCCTAAACACAATTGCCCCGGAAGAAGAACCTCCTGAAGGTTATTATGCTTTTGTAGAGTCACCTAATGCAGAGCCACCTAAAGTAAGACCACCACCGTACATTGATAGTGACAAAGAATGTCACGGTAAGTAACTACAAATTAAATAATCACCATATAAATGATTTCAAAATTTAAAGAATTATATTTTATTTTGAAAAATTATAAGAATAATTAATGTGTAATAAACTACTAAATTATTAATTAAAGAAAGAGTAAAAAAGAACTAAATGTGGTCCGCAAAACTAAAACCACAAAAAATTAAATATTCAAATCCAAAAGATCAAACCAAGAATTATTTGGGCGATAACTGGGATTCTTTTCCTACTACTTTTGAGATTATGTATATCACAGTTTTAGATCACAAAACATCTTGAATAGGTGTATATTATTTATACTTACTGGACTTTTCCAAAAGGAAGAACAGTTATACTTAAATTCTAAGAATTTCGAGGACTGTATACATAATTCTGAGGTTTTTAATTATGATAATTTTATAAAATTCTTGTAAGTGAAATCTTTTTTAAATTCGCAGACACTGGAAAACAAGGAAAAGGGTACGTTTCGATACACAATATTTGTGGAGACCTTAATAAGGGATATATACCTCGAAATCCAATGAAGCACAATTTTGACGGCTCTGCATATCCATTGTAAGTTTTGAAACATTTTTTCTGAGAAATTAAATATTTAAACACTGCCCAAATCTGGAAATGAATCTAATCATTTGTAGGTATACCTCATTTTAACATTCTTTTACTTTCTCCACAGTGAATTATTGAGAAATCACACACTAAAATTCTTGAGCAAAGCTTTGCCAATACTCAAAGCTGATGATTCGCTACCAAAAGTTGCAAAGGTTCAACCTTTCTCCCAAAATTCGTAAGTGAGATATTTATCAAACATTTTAAGTTTGAGAGAAGTGTTTTTTATAATTATGCTGCAGTGTAGGCGAGACCTGCTGAATCATGTTTGTGGAATTTTCCCAAGTTGTAAATTGATTCTGTTGGCCGGTTTAATTTCAAATTGTGCAAGTAATCTATGCTGGTGTCACACAATTATGTGCAAAGTTACGTGTATTTGAATTTTAAAAATTGAAAATGAGGATTATGAAAAGATGGTCCAAATGTTTGTTAAAAGTGTGATATTATTTCATATGATTCGGTAGAAAATTTCAAAGAATTTCAAAAGTGACCATGTGGTAACGGTTCTCTGAAAATATTCAACGTCAATTTATTCCAAATTACACAATTTTTTCTCTTAATTTTTTTCTGGATTTTTCCTGATGTAAATAGTATATTTCATGGTATTCTGCCCTGTGCCCGTGCCTTGGTGAAAAGAGAGAATTGCTCTTAGATGAAAAACAAAAATTCACGTCTTTTTTTTGTCAAACCGACGATAGATACGAAAAAAGTCAAACAAATGAAATTATTTCTCTAAAAATGTTCTAGAAAAATGTCTTTTGACACTTTTTTCTATCTCGCGTTATTTAAAAGATTTTCGCGAAAATATTTAGAAAATCCCTTGAAATTTCTTTTTTTCTCAACAATACAATGTTATGGTGTCATAAAAAACAAAGACGAGCAGAACAGTTTCAATAACTTTTTAACTTTTTTCTTTGAAGACAGAATTATTTAAATAATCGATTCTCCCCATTTTTTCTAACTTACTTCAATATTTTTCCACCAAAACGTTGTTAAAACTGTTAAATTAAATCCTTCTTGATTTTTTATCTCAACATAAAATTGTTTTGTTAAGAAAAAAAATCTCCAGGTATTTTATATATATTTCCGCAAAAAATTTGGAAAGTAACTATTTTGTTCTCTTTACTTTTTTCACGTCTTGAGTCGCTTTGGCAAAAATGTGAATTATCTTTTTTCAAACAAAGAAAAAAATCAAGAGAAAAAAAACGGTGGGGTTTTTGAGAAAATTGACTTTAAATATTTTCAGAAAACCCGCCACCATTTTGTCACTTCTGAACTTCTTTTTAATTTTCTAACAAATTTCAAGAGAGGACCTATGTTGGATTAAAAATATTAAACCTCTAATACAAATTTGGACCATTTTTTGATAATCCGCATTATCAATTTTGGAAATTCAAATACTTATAACTTTTTGAAACAAAATGTTTCGAAATTCAATTTCCTAAGTTATAGAGACCATGTCTCTAGCTTATTCTCTAAATTTCTATTGAAAGTCAAAGTTTCTATATGAAAGTACCGCCAGAACACTTTTTTAGGACTACACCACTGTTGTAACGAAATTCTTTCCCTATATGCTTAGAGTCGATACGGATGAAAAACGAAGTAGAAGTAAGAGAGCTGCAAATTCGGATGCTAATGCAGATCCGAATCGTAATGGACGAAAACTTTGTGAAAACCAAACTGGAGTGTAAGTTGATATTTTTAAATTTATCATATTTAAATTCCAAGTGAAGAAATTTAATTTTATTAACAAACTTCCTTGTGAAAATTTACTTATTATTCTTGAAATTAAATATTTATTTAAACAAAACTTATTCTATTTTAATAATAAACTGAAGTATTTTTACAACTAACTTGATATTTTTTCAATTGAAGTCATGATTTCAATTGTTAGAATGCTAATAAGAAATAACACCCTGCCGGGTGTCTGCCCGATGGATGGTAATTTCCTGGTTTTCACTCGGTCAATTGTTAATTTATCCCGGTCAGTTTAAAATAGTTTAAAATATTGTAATGCTTTCAAACGATTTTTAAAGAGTTCAAGAGATTTTTAAACATTCCGAAAGATTTCAAAGTTTTCTGATTAGGAAGAGAGATGGAAAAAATTATAATTCTGAGTTGAAACATCAGATAATTTTGGGTCATAAAAATTACAACTCTAATTTGTAACAGAGAATTTTGTAAAAGAATTATAATTCTGAATTTGAGCAAGGATTTTTTTTTTAAATCACTCTTTCGAAATCAGAAGTAACATTATTTTAAAAAATGCACTTTCCATGTCCTAAAGTACAAACTATAATCCTTTACGGGAACTCCCTGTTTAAAATTGAAAATTATAATTCATTACAGAAATTTCCTGCTTGGAAGTCACAATTATAATTCTTTAAAGAAATGCTTTATCTCAAAAACTAAATTAACATTTTTTACGAAAATTCCCTATTCTAAGTCAAAATCATATTTATTTACATGTAACATTTTCCATTATAATTCAAGAACATAGAATTTTCAAATTAAAAAAAATGCTGATTTCAAACAAGGAATTTTCAAATTGTCATAAATTATAATTTTGAACGAAGATTTTTTTTTTTAATCCATTCTTCTTAATTAGAATTACATATTTTGGTTTCGACAATTTCCGTTACAAGTCAAATTATAATTCTTTACGAAAACCCTCTATCCTAATGTAAAAATTATAATTCTTAACGAAATTTCCTATTCTAAAATGTACCTGAAATGACAATTATAATTTTTCACAAGAATTTCCAGTTCTGTCTCAAAATTATAATTCTTCTAGAAAATTCCCTGTCCCAAACTCAGAATTGTATGTCAGAATAATTGTAATTTTTTATGTGAATTTTTGTTCAATTTTCTTTTATTTATTCCCTGATGCAACTCAGAATTAAAGTACTAAAATATATGAAACCACTTTTAATTTAGACAACAAAATTCTCGGTTATTACCCGTTTTTCCAAATTTCCCAGTTAGGAAGATATCCTATAATTTGATGTTAAAAATGTTCTAAATTATGTTTTTAGGATGTGTATGTTATATAAAGCAATTCAAGGAGAGCCATTAGCACCTGCAGCTGCTGAACGACGAGATGAAGCGCCCCCATCTGAATATTATCAACGACCTGCACCTCAAGAAAAACCAGAATACACAGGACCTCCTACTCCTTGTCCAGCAAAAGTAGAATATGCAACACCAGTTTTTGCCAAAAATTATCAAGGAGTCTGGCGTTATGTTGTCCAAATTCCATACGAGGGATACTTCACACAGACAATTGAAGTCACCAGATGCATGTAAGTAATTTTAATTTATGACATATTTTATTTTCTGAATTTTTGGTTCTCAACAAACAATTCTATGAGCAATTGTAAATTGAATAAGGAAAAACTAAATTCGCTAAACTGGTTGAAAGTGGTCGAAGTGACCATTTGTTTGCAACTTTTTCAGTTCAATTTTCTTGAAAACCCCTCACCTTCCATTATTTTATTTAGATTGCCTCTTGATTACTGAGGAAACTGAAATTCAGAATCTTGAAACCCAACACATATGTTTTATGATTCCCAAAAAAACACGCTTTCGAAATTTAAAAAGAAATAGGCTGAATTGTGCTGTTTTTTCGATGCAAAATGAAAGCAAAAATAAAGCATAAGTAAGTTCGGAATATTTAGTCTCACAAAACCTCTGACTTAAAGATCGGTAGACAGCTAATATATTTATTTTGGCCCAAAAGTAATGTCAGGCATTTTTTT
This sequence comes from Andricus quercusramuli, assembly GCA_932178445.1. Taxonomy (NCBI): domain Eukaryota; kingdom Metazoa; phylum Arthropoda; class Insecta; order Hymenoptera; family Cynipidae; genus Andricus; species Andricus quercusramuli. The sequence goes on from CAKNXH010001180.1 coordinate 187,009, forward strand.
ATTTATACATGAAAGGCGACAAATCATTCAAAATTGTTTACTTAGACCTATTTAATTTCAAATCGGGCAGGCTGTGCATGCTGAAGTCACAGAATCGTTTCGGGACAAAATATGTTGTTTTCAATGGATTTATACGAGACGTATCTCACTGATTAGACGAAATTTTTTGAACTAATTTATGAGTTTACAAAAAATTTGTTAACATTCTTTTTTTAAGTCTTGAAGTATTTAAACCCTGGATTCTGATATATCTTTTTATTCAATTTCCAAATCCACCAGAAAATTTAAAAAAATTACAAACTCACTAAACGGCGGCGGATTTCCTGAAAACCTTTAAACACTACTTGCTCTGAAAGTTCATCTTGTTATGAAAAATGAAAATTCGCATTTTTGCAATAGCGAGACGATAAAATATACGATAGAATATTAATAAAGTCGGTATAATTGTATTTGTCTCAAAACAATAAAACTTTCTAATATTTTGTAAGCAAAATTTAACGTATAAATCTAAAAGCTGAAAAAATGTCCTTAAAAAATCTTAGAAACTTTTTTCAGAAGGGTTCAAGTGGAACATTTTTGCTCTTCTGACTTTCTTGGCATCTGATTCTGGTAATTCAAAAAAATGCGAGTTTTCATTTGTTATACAAAAAAATTCAATTTTCTCTTTTCTAAGACGTGGAAGCTATTTTGGGATGAATACACTATATTAGTACCAACCTAGCAACAAAAAAATAAGAGAAAAAATAAAAGGATGGCCTTTTTGAGAAACTTTAGTTTAAACCTTTTCAGAAAAACCGCCGCCATTTTCAAAAGTTTTAATACTCATAACATAGTCAAAAATACAAAGAAGAATAAGCCTTAATCAATTATTAAAAATTATTTTCGGAGAAAAATATCTCAATTTTTACAATCTTTTCCAATACATTATTTCTATTCAGGCAATCACGATGCCACTATTTGGATGGAGGTTGTCTTTCATCTCCCAGATGGACGAGTTTGCTAGTGGCAGAAATTTTCTATCCAGACACATTTTTGGAAGAAAACCAGAACAACCGACTCCCAGGACCCAGAGATCCTGTCACTGTGTCCCCACCTCCAGTTCACGATTTCCAAAATTATCAACAATATTTACAAAAACGAGCTGGAGAAAATGAAGGACGCAGTAGTTCAGGATCTCAACCACATCACTGTGACGGAGTCGATGAAATGGGATGTTTCCAGGTTCGTTGATATTCTATACAATTAGTATACATATATTATAATAATTTGCTTATCTTTTAATGAATTGAATAATATTTTCAAATTAATAATTATAAAATTTAGGTACGACTTTACTACGACTGGTTCTTGGTCCCAGGAAGTTGCAAATGCTGGCGCCCTGATTACTTTAATCGCTACGTTCGTCGAAGCAGTTCAAGTTCAAGTTCAGAATTGTAAAAATTTCATTTTATAATCATTCCAGTCATCGCTTTAACAAGGCAATTGAATTGATTTAGTTATTAATTAATAGTCGAAATTACTCAACCTGTGACGACAATTCTTAATTTCCACATAATTATAATAGAAGACGTATCGCTTGTTCACAAACGTAGAAAAAAAAGATGAGTAAAATTGTATACTTCTTGACAGAGAATTTCGACTGACTGATTGACTGACTGCTAATGGCATTATAGAGAAATCTAGATTTTAGACTTCATAATTTAAGTTTCAATAATGTCACTTTCGAAAAAAATGTCGCCGTTATGTTTTATTGTAAATACCTAAATGAATTTTCCATTATCGCGAATTGGAAATCAGAGCATAGATTCAAAAATTAACAGAATCTTTTATATATAATTAAGTAATTGTAGATTCTTAGGATAAGTTGTATATAAATAAAAGAATCGAGTGAATAGTTATAAGAAATTTGGAATTAATTTATTAAATATATCAGCTATATCCGAATGGGGAAATTGCATGGATTTTTTATAATATTTTTTGTACACACTGCCAAAAATTTTAAATATTGTATAGTAAACTACAAAAAAATGTTGAATATTTCATTTCTGAGAGAAAAGATATTTAAAAAAAAAATTCTAGAAACCCTATTCAAACAACTTCGTGATATGTGACATCACATTCGGCAAAGTGTCTAAGCGAGCAGAAATGAAGAATAAATATCTCGGTTGACTAACGAAGCATGTAGCTGAAAGCGAGCGACAGCCAGCGAAAATTCAACAAATATATTATGATTCTACTCAAAATTGTTGATAAGTAGACTCTGACAATACTAATAATGGGAGACTCTCGTAAAAGAAAGACTTGCTTTGTTCCTGGCTGCAAGTGTACACTGTAAAAACTAGGCATTCATTTTTATCTGGGATCCTTTCTTGGGCGTTCTAATATGATCTCACAAGTAGTGTATTGTAGAACCAGTTTCTGTCTTGTTCAGTTTGCTAACTTCAGATTGATAAATGATCCGAGATAGCGAACTGAAGTTGTTCAGAGGGTGCATTGTTTCAAATATTCCAAACTTTAATCTTACAAAAAACAAAAAATAGATGAAATTAAAAATTCGTAAAAATTAGTGTTGAACCGTCACACTGAGACGTCGCGAACTTCAGCCCTATGGATTACCTTGGTTTCTAAACTTGATCTGAGGTGCAATTATTTTGTTGCGTAAACTGTTTTAATACCAAATTCAGTTCTAAATCGAATCCTAGTTTTTACAGTGTAATAGCCATGATTATCCATGGCAAATATTTATCAGGTTTCCTACACCCAGCTGAAAATTCCTGTATGGAAACCTCGGAGGATCCTGGACATGTTTCTGGACACGATCTTGCACTCGAACCTGCGCAGGCAAGGCCGTAGCCAGAAAAATTTCTCGGGGAGGGATATATAGCAGGAAAAAATTTCGGCGGGGGATATGCAGCAGAAAAAATTTCGGGAGGGGGGTTATGCAGCGGCACACAGGAGATTATACATATGTATATTATGTACATGTTTCAAACATTTCGGGGGGGGGGGGGGGGGGGGGGGTCAAACACCCCCCCCCCCCTGGCTACGGCCTTGTGCGCAGGTAATCTTGACGGTTCCTGTGTAGGTATTTGGTGAAGGAAACTGTACATGATCCTGCAATGAAACCTGCACCGCATGACCGTAGCTAAGGGCGGGGGGCATTGTGGGGGGGGGGGGGGGGATGCCCTACCTTAAAAAAGACAATTGACAAGATCAAATCAACTAAAATTTTTACTTCCGCCCTACTTGTAACCCCCGCTGCCCTACCTTAAATTCAACTCTAGCTATAGCCCTGCTGCACCGACGAAGGAACCTTTGAATAATCGAGTATAGGTTCCTGTACAGGTTCATTTGCGAAGTAAATTGAGACGGGGGTTTCTGAACAGAAACACGTAGGGGCCCTTTACAGAAAGCCGTCGCGAAAACTCATGTCGTTTAGAGCTATAAAGTTGCTTTCTTTTTATTCCCTTGAAGATGGAACTTGCATGCAGGTTCCTTTGCAGGATCATGTACAGTTTCTTTAGCTAAATTCCTGTACAGGAACATTCAAGATTACCTGTACAGAAACGTATGCAGGTTCGTGTCAAGGATCCTCCGAAGTTCCTGTACAGAAATTTTTAACTGGGAAGGCACAGAAATAAGAAAGAAACGGGCCCCGTTCACGAATCACGTCTCATAAGGATTCTGATAAGGATGAGAGTTAAGGCGCGTTATTTGAAGGAGTTATTACGGTATAAATAATGGAATACAATATGTTATTTATCTTCAATAATTTTCAGAAATCCTAAATTTTTTAGGTAATTCGATGCTTTACTTCTTCTTTGAATGTTTGTTGAAATCGTTGTTATTAAATTATTGATTTTACCTGACAAACTCTTGATGTTGCACTTGGTATCCAATCCTGTCGATTAATGTTTCGCAGCCACAATTCGCGAAGCTTTTCATTATTTGGAAAATCCTTCGAACGTACACTTTTCTCGCAGTACGTGTTGCAGTAGAAAATGTAGCAAGTCATCATGTTTAATTTTTTTTATCAACTTTCCTAGTAATAAATTGCGAAAGTGCAAATACGGCCAACGCGAGGGTTAACAAAACTTCAATCATGCAATGACATGAACGTCATATTCGATTCATATTCGGACTAAAAATGATAAACACTTTCATTATAATATAATATATGTATCAGAAATCAATAAAATCAGGAAATTTCACGTAAAGTCAATGATTTTTCTAAAATTCACACACTTTTGCCAAAATAACTATAATTCGAATTTTAGCGCCCCTACGATAACTTCCGATTTCAGTTCAGCGGCCATATTAGATTCCCTCACCAACCGGACAACCGCGCTGCTCAGGCTGAAGTATTTCCGGCAATCCGTTAAATTATTCAGATTTTCCCGCAAAAAATCAGAAAGTATACTTTTTAAACTTAAAAAAAAACTTAAACTTATTTGAAGAAAACGTTCCTTCCGTGGTCACATTATTTTTTTAGTATTCTTTTAATTTTACTAGGAAATAAAAAATATTTGAAAATATGCAACAACCCCATTGTAATAATATAAATTCATTGAAACGATAAATTTTCCAGGGTAGCTGAAAATAAAATTTAATCCAAATAAGAAACAAATATTAAAGTAATCATGATAGATAAAATTTGTACTTTATTTTGAAATATCTGAATCAGCGATCCCAGGCGAGGTATAGAAATAAATGTAATATACATTTGATATAATAGTGTTGCATAATGTAAAAAAGTTCGCATTTTTGATAAAATCGAGAGCGAAGCACGAGATACGTGATGAGAATGTCTTCGTTAAAGCCGAAGGAGCTTTAACAAAAGAGAATTCACAATCATAAAATTACAGTTGTCGATGCTTTTACCTTCGATTTTAAGAGATCTGAGCACAAATGTGGGTGAAGCACAAAGACCAGCGCGCAGCGTAAGGTAAATAAATTATCAAGCGCGAAGCGCGAGATCCGAAAGTTTGCGCGCCCTGGGCGCGCTCACACTATCTACATGGACGTGAATTTGGCTGCGCTTGGCGTAAAACGCAATACTCCCTCTTTAATACACCAGCGCAGCTAAAAACACGTCCATGTAGATACTATTATTATACCATTAAGCCATTTCCCTTTCGGGGTAGGCGTGACTTGCTCGGTTGGAAAGTAGTGGGATAGGTATATAGGTGTAAAGTAGGTCGTTATATGGTATAAGGTAGATAGGTATGTAGGTATATGTGTTATGGTATAGATATTTTAGATTGATCTGGAGTTTTCGTGTTATTTATTCAAATAACACGTTCACTCCGCA
>CAKNXH010001180.1:197319-239893 GCA_932178445.1 Andricus quercusramuli
AGAAGGCAGTTGCTCTTAGTGGTACCCTGCGGTGGTTGTTTAACTTTGTTTTTAATTATATATATATATATATATATATAGTATTATATTTAAATGACACTTGCCTCAAAAGTCAAAACCACGTTTTTACCGCTTGCTGAAAAAATCTCTGAAACTACCGAATCGATTGGTCTGAAATTTATACCACATATTCTATATATAAACATCAACCGGTGGTAGCAGATTTATATGAAAAAATTATTTTTACTATTATTTTTTTGCAAAAAAATAGCAAGAAAAATGAGATTTTTTATTTTATTTTTTCAAATTGCCGCCATTTTGTTTTCTTTGCATGTAAATGAAAAAATCTGCTACCACCGGTTGATGTATATGTATAGAATATATGTGTTATAAATTTCAGAACAATCGATTCGGTATAGTTTCGGAGATTTTTTCAGCAAGCTGTAAAAACGTGGTTTTGAGGCAAGTGCCATTTAAATATACAGTAGGGTGTCCACGCCAGGGCTTACCGAAAATTATGCAACCCGTCTTACACGCCTATGCTATTCTTATGGCCGTGTACAGCGGGTTGCATACTTTTTTGTAAGCCCTGGCGTGGACACTCTGTATATAGAACGCATAAAATAAACTAAAGCAAATTTTTCAATGTAATTTAAGAGCATATTTATTAGGCACAACAAACCCTACATCAATATATTTCTTCATGTTTAAAAAAAAAATTACAAAAAAATCGCATTTTTTTCGCGCGGAGAAAGTAGAACCCTGTCTTAATATTAAATAGTTAAATCATCAATTGAGTGAATATTAAGCTTAAAAAATTTTAAACCCAAATGACCTTAGCGGTCTAACTCGGTCGCTCCATCTATACACATGTATGAGAGATGAGGATCTCTGGTGTACATATATATACAGCAATACAGCATGCATATACAGTAGTTTTTCTATACAGTAGTATTTCGTGGTTTGGTTTGTACCGTTTGTACTTTGTGCACATACATAACCTCAAATGTGTATAATACAAATGATACAAATGATTATACAAATTGATACAAATGTTTCATAACTTTATGCAATTATGGCACAAAAGTACGTCAAAAAGTGTTTCGTCCTTGAATGTAATTCAAATTCTAAAGATCATCCTACGAAAATATTCATCAGATTGCCAACTGGAACAGAAATACGAAGAAAATGGGCCTTAGCAGTTGGCAGAATCGGAAAACAAACCGTATTTCATGAAAGATCTGGAGTTTATTGCTGCGAAGATCATTTCAATGTATTTGAGTATTTTAGAAAAATATTAGTATTATGTGGGAAATACAAAACTTTCAAAATAGTTTTTGATTATCACATCAATTTTAATATGATAAGCATATACCTACACAAAACAAAGGATTTTTATTTTCCATATTCATGTTTATGCCACGTAATATAAACTTATAAATTAATAATTATAATTCTCATAAATATTTTTTTTAAACTCTTACTATTTATTAGCTGCCGGTAGATGTAGAAAATTGGGTGGATGTAAAATTTCTTGGAAAAAAAATTAGACTGAAAGAGGATGTTTTGCCGATTAGAAAAAAACCAACCCCAAAGTCTTCAAGGTCATTATTAAAAGGGGCCACCATTCAAAAGCCAGAAGGTATGACTCTTAATTTTTATTTTCATACATTTGTAAACCCAATTACAAAGCAAAATTAGAAACAATTTTATTACTTTTGAAAGTTAACTTCACAGAAAAAACATTTTATTTAAAAAGTCAGTTTCATTAGTTAGTAAAAGAAGAATTTTCAACAAAATTTTAATTTTTAACCAAGTAGTTAAATTTTCAAACCACAAAAATAAATCTTCAACCAAATGATCGAATTTCAAAACAAAATGTTTAATCTTTAACCAGAAACAGATGCATTTTCAACCAAATAGTTGAATTTCCAAACCGAAAAGACGAATATTTTATAAGTCAGTTGCATTTTTAACCTTAATTAGAAGAAATACGAATTTTCAACCAAAAAAGATAAATTTTTTACCAAAAGATTAATTATCAATCCAAAAGGATGAATTTTCTATCCAAAAAGACGAATGTTCAACAAAACAGTTACATTTTCGACCAAAAAACATTGCTTATCAGTCAAATAGTTAAACTTTCAACAAACTAATTAAATTTTTAACCATACAGTAGACTTTTCAATTAAAAAGAATTAACTGTCAACCATGAAAGATGAATTTCGACCAAAATGTGACTTTTTAACAAGATAATTGCATTTTCGACAAAATAACGAAATTTTCCACTAAATAGTTGAATTTTTATCAAAAAGAAGATGAATTTGGAATCCATAACATTATAGAAGACTTTTTTAAATAAAAAGAATGAACTTTCAACCAAAAAATATGACTTGTTAAGAAAAGAATTAAATTTTTCATAAAATATTTTAATTTTTCAATCAAATAATACGATGCTCTCCAAAAACAGATGAATTGTGGACCAAAAAAATAATAGTAGACTTTTCGATTAAAAATAATTACCTTTCAACCATAAAATATGTATTTTCATCCAAAAATATTAATTTTTGACCTAAATAATAGTTCAATTTCTAACAAGATAGTTGAATTTTCAACAATAAGATATAACTTTCCACCAAATATTAGACTTTTAAACCAAACGCGATTAATGCTGAATCAAACATATAATAGTAGAATTTCTGTTCCAGAAATATGATAGTAGACTTTTCAATTAAAAAGACTTCACTTTGTAACCAAAAAATAGGATTTTTCTTCCAAAAGGATCAATTTTCTTTTCAAAGAGACGAATTTTTAACAAAAAAGTTGAGTTCTGGACCAAAAGGGATGAATTCCCAATCAAAAACATGATAGTAGACTATTCAATTTAAAAAAATTATTTTTCAGCCAATTTTGGCGATTGTAGTTTAGGAGATAATCGCGTTTTTGTGACACAGGCATACTTGAAGGCAAAATATACAACACGTGAACCTATGGCACTCCCCAACTTCAAGTCATTTTTTCTCGAAAAACAGGTTCTTAATTTATTTGCGAAACATATTTAAAGTATCCCGAAATACACTGAGCACAGTTCCAAATACATTTTGTTTGATAAGCGAGACGATATTTATTGCAAAAGTAAAACAAATCTGAAAAATTCCCGGTTATTTCCTATAGCTTTTTCCCGGTGTTCAAAATTTCAGGCTAATTCCTTGTTTTCCAGGTCAGTGGCCACCCTGATAATTGACCGAACTGTATACAATTTTTTTCAAACGAGTAACAAAATCTATAGCAGATTTACTTCTGGTAAAAATGTTTGACTTTCCAGATGAATTGGAAGTGAAAAAAACGAAACCCGTAAAGCATTGTTTTGTGCCCAACTGCAACCAAAATTCACTCGAAAATCCGAATAAATTATTCTTCAGATTACCAAACGAGGTCGAAATTCGGAAAAAGATTCCAAGAATTCTTGGTGGAAAAGGAAAGCATACAGTTTTTGATGAAAATTCTGATGTATTTTGCTGTACAGATCATGTAGATGTAAGTAAATAACACTAAAAAATTATAAGAACTTCAAAATATTTGCCACTAATATAAGTACTCTAATAGTTATTATATTAATTAAACTCCTATATATTTCTAGCTTGTAAACCCCATTCACCTTCCACACATACCATCCACAACACATGATTCCGAGAGTCAAACTAATCAAGAAAACGATAAATCATTGACAATCGATACCGAATCTGAATCAGATGATACTTCGATATTAAGACAACTCTTATGCAAACAGAGTTCAAGCACAGAGTTCGTCGAAGTAAAATCAGAAACTTTAGATGATATGCAATCAATTCCAAAAGAAAATTCTGATCCAGTTTTAATAAAAAATGAACCAGTCATCTCGGAATATGTAAAACTAGAACCAGAGACAGAAGAAAACGTTTCAACTGAAATTAATACTGAATTCAAAAACGAGGAGATGCAAATCATTGAAGAAGATAAAAATTCTTCAGAAGAAATAGAAACTCAATATTCCGAAGAAATAAAAAACGGTGAAAATGAAGTAGTAGTTCTTCGAGATGATGTTCCTAAACACAGAGAACTGCGTTCCTATTTACTCGCGAAACTTAGCAAGAAAATGAACAAACAATACGAAAATAAAGCTACATCGATTGAGGTAAAGTACCTGAGTGAAGATATTAATCGATCACTTTACCAAGAACGATCTGCAGAAGTTTTTAAATTGTTGCGAGAAACGCAGGGAAGATCAGGAAAGAGAATAAAAAATCAAGACATATTAATGGCAAGTTGCAATTTAGATTTGACTAAGAAACTCGTAAAGTCCTTTCCTCTCAGATACACTGGTTTACCTCCTACAATTTTCAGCCGTTTCATGGCGAATATATTTCGAGACACGAAACTTCCTTACAGTCGCATTCTGCTAGTTCTGTTGAAAATTCGAGAAAATCAATCCTTCGAGCGATTGGGTGACGATTTTGGAATTTCTACTGAAAGGGCAAGGAAAAGATTTCTTCAATCTGTCCCATTAATAGCTAATTGTTTAAAAAAAGTCCCCTGGCCACAAATTGACACCGAGTCTGAAATTCCCTTTCCTTTCGACAGTCATTTTGAAAATATAAAATTCATTCTTGATTGTTTGGAACTCGAGATGGAGAAACCAGAAGATGCCAATGCTCAAAAACTGTTAAATTCAGGAAAAGGTTGTTACACTATGAAGTATTTAATTTCCTACACAAGGATGGGTTTAATTAACTGTGTGTCGAACGGATATGGAGGTTCCGTGCCCGAAAAATTTGTTCTTGACAATTCGGAATATCTTTCCCGGTTTAGTTTCACGAAAAAAGCTTTGGTGTTGACGGACAGAAGTTATCCTGCAAGTGGACACCTATTTAGTGAGGCAAATTGTCAGCTTATAAGATTAGGAGAAGAAGTTCAGAGACTGGAATGGTTTACGTGTCTAAAAAAATTATTGGAATACGTTGAAAATATAATGAAAAGACTGAGGGAATTTAGGTTTATTTCGAAACATGCTTTACTTAGTCAGGACTTTACTTCTGTATTAGATGATGTGGTAATTATTGCGAGCGCTATTGTCAATGCGCAGGGTCCGATTGTTTCAAGTGACACAGACCAACATTAGTTTTTTATCAATCAAAACTCATCTTCTCTGACTTGTGATATTAGATTATTTATTGTATAAATATAAAATTAGGACACAATATTATGTTACCAGATGTTACTGCTGAATAAATATTCTGTATAAATAGTGTGATAAACTGCGGATATTCTTCAAGTATACCACGATATAGCGCTCTGTTTTTGAAAATATTCTGCGCCGTCCCAAATTAAAACGCTGGAGCAGAGAAGGCACCTCTGTCACTACGAAATTGCAGACAAAAATCATGAATGCCTTCCTTTCCGGTTAAGTTTGTAAACATCTATTTTACACATATTTCAAAAGTAAAATTTTTGTTTGCGACTATAAAATTCTCCAAAATGAAATTTAAAAAAACAAGAATCTAACGATCAAATTTCGAAAACATACTCTTAAACGTCTCCAAATTCAAATTAAAAAAAAAAAAATAAAAAAAAAAGAGAAGGAAGGAATACTCCAAATCTACTTTTTTCTTTTTTCTCTCGTCTTTTTTATTTTTTTTTATTTTTAATTCACAGTCAAAAAACAAATAAAAATAATATAGACCGAATCTATTTCAAATGAGGCAGGTTCGCAGGCCGCAGAATCTTTTGGGAACGAAATATGTGTTTTTTATAGGATATTAGGCGATACGCATTCTTCCGATCTTAATTGGGATATTCATTGGTTTCTCTCTGATTCTGATAGCGTTTATCGTCTTTTTTCAAAATCCGCCGGAAAATTTTAAAAAGTTCACAATTTACAAAATGGCGACGGTTTTCCTAACACAAATTAAGTCAATTTTCTTCAAAAAAATTCACACTTATGTATTTTGCCAATTTTTTGTTGATATTGTACTTTCATAAGCAACAAATCTTGTGAGTTTGGTATTTGCACGTCTAAAAAAGTTTTATGAAAACTTGCTATTTTGCGATATCTTCCATCGTTTATGAGAACATTTCAAAAAACCCCATTTTTAGGAAAAATATTGTCCCGACCTCAAAAATGGTTTAGCCCACATAAAGTTGTTAGAATATCTTTCTTATATGAGAAGAAACTGTAAACAATATGATAATAAAAAAGTGGGGGTTTCCAGAAAATCTTTTATTATTTTCTTCAAATTTTCAAAACATGAATAATTATTTTCTGCAAAATCCACCTTTTTTATTCTTATCAATATTTTTGAAGTTTCTGGTAATAGAAAAAAGGCACCCTGTCAGGTTTATGCGGGCTAAACCATTTTTGAGAACGGGAGAATTTCTTTTCTAAAAATATATTTTTTAATTTTATCTTGTAAACGATGCAAGATATTTCCAAAAACAAGCCGTATTTTTTGTGTAACTTTTTTAGATGTGCAAACTTTTAGCTTAACAATTTTTCGTATCGGTAGTTATTTACGAAAAAAAATTAGAAAATTTGATTTTATAAAAAAAATACTTCTGCCTAGATAAGTTATTCAGCGGGCATAAATTCACAAGATGTCTTTCCTTATATGTATAAGGTAAAATTTAACAAAAAAATTACCAAATAATTATTTGGTACTTATGTGGTAGACTTATATTAATATAAGTCTGGTTTCAGAAAAACAGCCGCCATTTCGTTAATTTTGAACTTTTCTAACTTTCCGGCAGATTTTAAAAGAAGAGACAATAAACGCAATCAGAATCATAAAAAAAAATGATTATAGAGGTTTAGAGAAAAAAAAATTATCAACAAAGAAAATTCCATTTTTGTCGCAAATTGAAAAAATACGTATCGTCTAATTTCCTCTAAAATATATCCATATTTGCCTTCCTTTTCTTTCCTCTTTTTTTATCTATTTCGCAGTTGAATTTGAATGTTGAAAGGTAAAGAAAGATTTTAATTTAGATTTATTCTGAATTTATTTTCTTAAATTTTAAGATGTTATTTATTCAGAAACGTAACCGTAAAGGAAGAATTTTATCTTTTTTTTTTCAATTTGGTCATTGGATCATGGGTGACATCCGAAATGTAGGTGCAGCAATTTAATTTTGGATGTATTTGTTTTTACAATAAATAGAAGCAGTTAAGAATAGTTTTAAACAAAAAGTTACCCAAGCTTATAATTTTAATATATTTTAAAGTAGGGTAAATGTACCGGTGGTCGGAATTTCACAAGGCCATAAATAAAAAAGTATTAGATTTTGAAAATTGACAAAAATAGGTTATGAAATAGGTGCCAATGTCTTTCATATGAACCATATGAACAATTTGTTCAAGAAAAAAAAATCGTCCAACGACTGGTACGTGTCCAGAGACACGTACAGATCAGGGATGTGCAGTTACGCGTAACTGGAGGATTTTGAAGTAAAATACCTAAGTTAAGTATTTTATGTAGAAAACCAGTAAAATACCTAGTAAATTACGTGCCAAGATGGCGGACCTGTATAACTGTGCATAACCTCACTTTTTTGAATTTCTGGTATCGGCATTCCTAAAAGGGCGTAAGAGTTTTTTTTTCAATGCCTATATTGTTAATTGAAAAATAATAATGTCAACCAGGAATGTGCAGTTATACGTAACTGGAAGTTTTTTACGTATAATACCTAAAGGAGGTATTTTGCGTAAGATACCTGGAATATGTGAAATACATGTAGAAAACCTCTGATTGGCTGTCTGATACGAGGTTTTAATTTCCCGCCTCAGAGGTGGCGCCCTCATATATAGAACAAGACGTAATTTACATCATGTAGAAAACTGATGACGTAAAATACCAGGTAAATTACCGTAGAAAACCAAGTAAATTACTACGACTATTTTACTTACCCATCACTGGTACAGATTCAAAATTATCTTTACCGACAGAGCAGCATCTTCGTTAGGCCAAAGTTAGACGAAGAAGTGGCGCTGAAAGCACAACATTCCTAAAAATCTGGAGCCTCCCTTCTTATCTGTTTCTAAGTTTCTGATTCAGACAATTCCAGTACTCCCAGTTGTCAAATGTCAAATAATTTGATCTGCGTATTTCATATCAAGGATTTGCACCTTTCGCCAAGTAAAAGGAAGTGCATTTTAATTATGTAGAACCGCAATTTACTAAAGAATGTTGAAGCATAACTACAAAAACGAATAAACAGTTTTAAGTGCCTGTGCTACCAGAAACATCCACTCTCCATACATTTGTGACTCAACTTTAATTTCTTGCACCTTCAAAACTATTTACCCTCGTAAAAAGAACTTGGGTTGGGTCAATTGATTTTACCCTTTTATTACCCGCATATTTCTGAGTACATGCTAGTCGCGAGTGCAGGTTTTTCTAGTGAATGAGTTCGAATTCTTCTCGCGGTAACCAAACTTTTATCAGTATAGATAAAAAATTCGGCATGATTCACGCGGGATTCAAATGTGTAGAATTTGAATAATTTATTGAAATTTTTATTTAATGGTGTAAAAAATGGCTTGTGGGGGAGGTAGTAGTTTTATTAGCAAACCAGCCAGGGGTTGGTTACACCCTGATCATCTCGTTAGCAAGGAAGGAATTACATATGCTGTTAGGGTAAGTTTTTTTTCCCCCCCGGATTAATTGTTTCCAAGAATTTAACTAAAAAAACCTTAAAATATTTTTATAAATTAATTAAGTGCTGCACTTTATGGTGATGATTTTTTGGAGCATGTGGAAACAATCTTTTAAAGTCATCAATTTAAATTGACCTGCAATAATCGGTGATGCGCTTGGATGTTTTTTTTTCTCACAAATTTTTACAAAATCAATGCAAAGATTTGCTTTTATTTCTATATAAAAATTGTAGTCAAATAAATTGAAGCTCTTATGAATTTTTCGTACGTCCCCCGAAACACCAAACTTAAATAACTTTTCAATTTCTAAAATCCTCTTAAACGTGTTATAAATTTATTTGCATTTCTGTTTAAAGTAAGATTAAGAATAATAAACTGATATAATAATAAGATGTGGCATTTTTCAATGTCAATTTAATTGACACCAAAATTAATCTTAAATTAACACACTTTTCTATCTGAGCAGATTTCCCTAAAAATACTCTGGGTCTAGTAGAATCTTTTCGACAAGCTCACACGACTCTTGAGATCAGTAAGAAAATGCTATCAAAATACCATATACATAAATGTAAAAGAATAGTAGAATATAATATAAAATATTTCACATACATTTTCTTAAATTATCCTTACGAGACATTATTCACAATTTATGCACAGTCTCGAAAACTAAAAATTTTGTTTTCAGCCTGAAATCGTGCACGTTTTTTTTATGTTATCTTTTCATAATTCCATCTGATTATTGTAAGAAGTTGATATGAATGATATAAAAATCTATATTCAGTTGTAATTTTGCATAATAATTGAATAAAAATGATTAAAAATCAAGACATAAAATTACAAAAAATGTAATTAAAGCCATTCATAACTTTAGTCAAACACAAATGTCAACTGTAAGAATAAATTTTCAAAATAAAAACAATTTTAGAAGATATTACTTGAATGGAAAAGGTGAAAAGAGTACTGTATGTGTAAAATAAATAAATAATCAAAAGAACTTTTTTCCTCACGGATTCTTGACATCGAAGGAAAATACACTGATTTTGGAAATAACTTGATCTAAATTTCTTTCTAAATTTACGCAGACATTTTTCTTTTTTTGGTCCCAAAGTTACATCGAAATATTTACATCAACTTTTGTTTGGGTTTAAGGACATTGACACTTATCCAATTCCTACTTTACCGATATTTTTTTCTTCTTTATCAAACCAATTCTACAAGAAATGACATATTGAACTGAAAGTTTGGGTAAATGAAGAAAAGGGACTAAGAGACGTTTATGTACTAATACATTTTTACAATCACAAACAAAAATAATTCTTGGATTTTTTTTTATATGTAAAAATGTATTAGTACACAGACGTTTTTTATTCCCTTTTCTTTATTTTCCCAAACTTTCAGCTCAATATCTCATTTCGTGTGGAATTGGTATGGTACACAAAATTTCGATAAAGTAGAAATCGGATAAGAGTCACATACCCTCAAAACTTTGCAATTTAAATTTCTCATACATAGAAAGAAATTTTGTATATTTTTCGCGGACCAAGAAACCTAAACTAAGAAAATGTAAATAGCGAATATACACTCTAATTAAAACAATTAAATTTATTTAGCAGTCACTATGTGATTTTCATATAAAAATACAACTTGTATCCGCGCCGATTCGGATCATAATCATAAACATGATTGGTGACAAGAGGAAATTAAAAGTGAACTCACCGAGGCTGCAATCGCTAACTTCCTGTTCTTCAGTTTCTGGAAATAAAAATAAAAATGTAAAATCTGATCGAAATAGATGAGATGAATTCATTTACTTGCAAAATATGCATTATTTTACCTGCAGCCTGATTCGTCTATGAGTCCTTAATAGTCCTTTGAAGTCCCAAAACTTTTCAATGGATTCTAGTAGATCCCAATAGTACACTTTTCGCTAATGCGATAATAATTAATTAATAATCTATAGAAGTTTTTTAATTATAAATTATATTGACGGGCTAAAATTTCTTTTAGTTTGAAAAATTAATTGCGTTAAATTCATGTAATCAGTTTGGTTGAAAAAATGTTGTAACTGATACAAAAATAATTTTCCAAATCGATAGTGTTCTTGCGATTCACGTATTCATTCTTTGAAAAACTAGATATGGATTTGCTGATAATTCGGTCAAAAAGTATAATTCCGAAATTCCTCAACATTTTATTTTATTTAAAGTTTATGATATGAAAGGGTCTCAAAAAGTAACTTGGTTCTTGCCCTTAAACAATTTCGAATGAAGTCTTGGTCGAGGTTCTGGTCATCCAAAATGTTTCAATTAAGAATTACATTTAATAATAACTAAATTTGTGATTAAAACAACAATTCATGCCTCCATTCACTTCGTGGTTTTTTGGTTCACACTTCACACAAAAACAGTCGGTGTAACAAGGAGGGGGGGGGGGCACTGGAAGAAACGTTATCGACTTAGATAACGTTTAGTATGTCTCCTGATGATACATTTTAACAAATTTTTCGAAATATGGCCCTGCAACAGTGCAATTCAAAAATAACTTAATAAGTTTAAAAACTATTTTTATATTTAAAAAGTCGCATTCTTTCCCTTATTCATATCTTATCGCTTTTTTTAAATAATTCTTTTTTTTCCCCTTGTTGTCAAGATCCCTTTTTCTCGGGTTTGCTTCCTCATATAGGAAGCTTTGTTATGGTAACATTTTCCAAAAATTTTAAATTCATTCAATTAAAACTTCCTCAAATTAAAAATGTCTAATACAATTTTCCAAGCAATTGTCCGGATGTGTGTGGATGTGTAGATGTCACACTTTTTTGTGAACACGATAACTAGAAAACGGTTTCAGATAAATTCGTGAAATTTGGAGGTCTTATTTTTCTCACTAATTTCTTTAAACTGACAGAAGGATTTCTAAAAATATTCATTACTTTTTTTTAGCACTCAATAATATTTTCAAAATCGATTTTTTTATAGTAAAACTTTTTTCATTCGCATAATTCAAAGTTGATGCAAGAATATAAAAGATTCCTTGGCTCGAGACGAATCGATTGACCTACAATATATGTAGGTAGTAATATATGTAGATGTTAAATATTTGTTCTTTAAATATGCTTTCCATATAATATTTAATTAATTTAAAGAATTCACCAAAATTTAAACAAACTTATTTCTTCTACTTTTCCTTAAATGAAAAAACTGTATACATTTCAAATTTTTTAAATAGATAGTGTTTTCAGTGATTAGACAATTAAAATTTGATAGCGATTGAAATTTACAAATTTTCATTTTGTAATATTAGACCATTTCTGGACATTTCAAATTCAAGAATTATTTATGAATTATCAATTGTACATGGAAATTTTTCAAATATAAATAATTTTTAATTCAAGATAAAAAATTTACTAATATGTGACTAACAATCTTTACGAAAACAGATAAGATCTCCAGACACGTTTAAAACTTTGGCATCCGTAAATTTAATAAAATTTCAAGAGTAATACTTTTTTCGAACACATCTTACTCAGTAGAATGAATCATTTCTTAAATTATTTTAGTAGTTTCAAACATTTTTAGAACTCTCAATGTCCCAAAATTTGATATTATAGATTTTTAAATAATTTAGTTTTCATTATTAGAAAATAAAACCCGAAGGACGTGAACGCACGCTTCGCACGCGTGCAATTATATTCAAACGTTTTATTTAAAGCAATTTAATGAATAATTCTAATTTAATTTATATCCATGGAATTTCAAATAATGCACACAGATTTCAATGAATTTTCACGATTTCCAAAGATTTCAAGGTATTTTAAGATGTTTTAGCGAATTTCAAAAGGACTTCAGGGAACAAATTTAATTATATTAAGGGATTTCTACGGATTTCATCAGTTTCAAGGGATATGAAGGACATAGACAAATTTTAATTTATTTTCAAATATTCCAAAGAATTTCAAGAGATTATGTTTCAAGCAATTATAGAACTCCTTATATTCAAAAATTCACGTGCCGTGAACGCGCGCATGCATTTTATTTAAGCTGTTTTTTTTGTTGTTTGAAAAATTTAATGAATAATTTGAATTCAATCCATATCTATAAGGTTTTTGAAATCGTTTCTACTTATTTTAATGGATTTTTACGACTTTATGAGATTTTTTCGAATTTCCGGAGGAGACATATTTTAAGTTATTCTGAAAGATTTCAAAGAATTAAAAAAGATTCCGTTTCCGAAATTTGTAACTCTCAAAATATTTTAGGTGCTCAAACTTGAAGTATTTTTAATTTGAGTTTAAGAGAATTGAAGAGTGTTGTTTTCAATTCACATCCAAAGTATTAATTATAGTAGGGATGAAATAACCAATTTTGAGCAGAAATGTTTAATTATACTCAACTATTTTAATTATTAATGAAGCCATTTTTAGAAGAGGTAATTGTCTTGATTATGAGAATGATTTAAAACATACAAAAATTATTTATTTAACAAATTTTATGTCTCTCGGGCTTTTTTATATCGTCGTGAATGGATTTCCAACGATCTGACTGTATCCAATTCAAAAAAAACAGATTCTCTAATGGCAGAAATTGTAGAAGAAATCGTCTAACATTATTCAAAACTATACAATTTATTGTGAGAAGATTGTTTCTCCTCTTATAAATGTAAAAATAAGTCTTTAATCTTTCCCATATTCTTACCCTCTTTCGTGAAAAAATTCCCCTAATTCCGCTTTTTCAGCTCACAATATTTAACAAAATATTTATTTTAATTTAATTTTGCATGTTTGCAGTATATTGGATGTCTGGAAGTCTACACGTCCATGAAAAGTTTGGACTTCGAGACGAGATCTTGCGTGGCCAAGTAAGTTTCTATTCCATTTCGTGTAATTACGATGTCTAATTAAAATCAAATTTGGCTTGGCCTAGATTGACATAAATATCTTTATCTAAAATATCATTTCGTCTATGCAGAGAATGTATAAACAGAGTATGTGAAGCAGCAGGATTGAAATCAGCTGATAAAAAAAGGAGGGTCAGTGTTCCATAAAAATTAATTTTTTTCAAACAAATTTGACCAACTTAAAGTAACGAAAATTAAAATTATTTTGACAGGTTGATAGAAAAGTTCTAAGGGCAATTGCCGACAAGCCTTGCATGGAAAATGCTGGATCAAACATCAATCTGACCATTAGTAGTTGTAGTTTAGCCTTAACGATTCTTGAAACTGGTCAAGTAATCGCTAAACACGAGATGCCTAGAATCTCCTTTGCCTCGGGTGGTGATACGGTAAATTTTCGGAATAAATGTTTTATATCTTCTAAACTTTAATTTACATTCTAAATTTAATATTTAAATTTAAACATTGAAATTGGAAAATAAAATCAATAAAATTCAATATTTATTACACAGCATTAATTGAGATTCTCCTTTTCCAGGAAATTTTAGACTTCGTTGCCTACGTAGCGAAAAATATGCAAGAATGGCGTGCTTGTTATGTCCTGGAATGTGGTGGTGGTTTAGCCCAAGACGTAATATCCACAATTGGTCAAGCCTTCGAACTTAGATTCAAAGAATTCCTCACCAAACCTTCTTCCCTGCAGTAAGTCGAAAATTAAATTTAAGTAAGGCCATGTAGTACTTACCCGATTCCTAGCTTACCGGCATTTTTTCGCAAGAACTCACGCTCACGCGAATTAAGATATATTTAGTGGGGAATTTGGGAAATTAAATAAAAGTCACTAAGGAACATTTGTGTTTCCTAAAATATTGTAAAGGGAGCTTCCATTAATTACGTAGGGATATGCGGAGGTGGAGGGTGTCCGGAAAATCTTATGAATCAGGGGCGAACGCAGGAAATATTTTGAGGGGGGGGGGGGGGGGGTTCTCATAAAAAAATTTATCAACCTTTTTCGAGATTGCAACACTTGTATTTGTATTTATTAAAAAAAGTCCCTAGGTCTAAATTGGATAAAAGGCTAACTTGTCCTAAGTTTTTTGTCAAATTTTATGCCAAACATCTTTATTTCGTACATAAATTACTATATTAATCACTCATTAAACCTTATCAAACATTAAGAAGTACTTATATTAGATTAGAGGGTTGCGCCGACAGACTTTTGACCGGCGGCGGCGATTTGAGCAATTTTGAACGGCGGCGGGCAGCGCGCCGTCGCGCCGCCTTCTTCGCTTCTCGGCGGTGGCGGGACGGCGCACAGTGAGAAAAAAATGACTTTTTTGGTTCAAAATAAGGTACAGCCCACAAATATTGACCGATTTGAAGAAAAATTCAAAGAAAAAAATACTGATAAGATTTCCCGGTGCTCGTCAATAACAGGAAAATAATTGTTGAAATTGCCTAAGTTTCGTAGAGTAACATTAGTTAACGATGTTCCAATATTATATAATAAACAAGCCAATTTTTTATAACAAAATTATTTGTTGAAAGAATGTTTTCTACGGTTATCAATAATTTTACGTTTTTTTTAAGTTCTATTGCAAGAAATTTGGATAAAAACAATATAATGATGGAGAAATTTCTTTTTAAAATTATTATTGTGAATTTTATAAACAAATTTGATAAACAACTGCATTAATCAGGCATTTTTCGATAGAAAAATTTGTTTTTTTTTCTATGTGAATTTATTTAATTTTAAATTTAATGATAATTTTAGCGAAATTCATCATTTGTTGATTGATTGTTGAAAAAGTTTTTTTTTCAATCTCAGTCCTTTCAGTTTAAGTTTCTCAGAATGTTTTCGTCGACAGATGCCCCAATCATGCATTTTTTCATGAAATTTGTTTTAAAAAATCATGAAATAATTCATCAAATCATAAATTTTGCTAAAATGATCATAAAGTTCCTAATTTAAAAAACTGATAGAAAAAGACGAATTTTTTCGTCAAAAGATGCCTGATTAAGTCACTTGTATATTAAATTTTTTTATAATATTGACAATAATAATCTTAAGAAGAAATGTCTTCATCATTATATTGTTTTTATCCAAATTTCTTGCAATAGAACTTAAAAGACGTAAAATTATGGATAATCATAGAAAACATTCTTTCAACAAATAATTTGTTCACAAGAAATGTTTTGGTTTATTATATAATATTGGAACATCGTTAACTAATGTTACTCTATGAAATTTAGGTGATTTCAATAATGTCCCTGTTATTGACGAGCACCGGGAACGTCAAATAGAAGAAATGGCAATTTTTTCGTCATGTTTATTTATGAAAAAATTTAAAGCCTAAGTCTAACTTATATGTATTAAAACGTTTCCTGCTTATCGGTAATAAACAAATTTTCACAAACAATTAAACTCTGTTATCAAGTTGTCGCAGCTACAGTGCTATACTCATTTTCCTCGGGTTTTTAGCCATGATATATAATATTTGATCAGTTTTTTAAAATCATTCATAATATTCAGAAATCCTTTGAAATTCAGTTCAATTTGTTAAATCTTCAAAAATCTTAAAAATCCTCGAAATCAAATGAAAATCCCCTGACATTCCCCGAAATTCTTGAAAATATTCGGCTTCCTCTTGAAATCCTTTCAAACGCTTTGAGATCCCGTGACTTCTTTTGAAATATTTCAGAATCCCTTAAAATTGCTTAAAATATCTTGAAAAGCTTGAGAAAACTCGTTAAATTCCATAAATATGTTTTAATTCTTTTAAGCACTCAGGGTGGGTCTCAGCTGAGTACGCAACATTTTCTGCGAAACATAAAAATAATTGATGTTTTATCTTTAAAAGTTTCGAAGTTATAGCCTGCGAAAGTCGTTTTATAGTGAATAACTTTTTTTTGTAATACATTTTTGTAGATTTTGGGCATAAACTTCTTTCCTATGTATGGCTGGTGAAAGTTGCGAGTAATTAAATGAAATTAGACTAAATTTCGACTAAATGAGGTTTACCAAAATTTAAGAAAAAAGGGTAATTTTCAGAAGGCCATCACTTCGTTCCTATTAGATTAATTTCTATTACCATCATTTTTTTTTAATTTCTCGTTTCCGGAGAATGAAACATGAAAAAATACTCTCATCATATTTTGTATCTTGCATTTGAAGGAAATGATTAGCTAACTAATTTTGAGAAATTAAAAAAAAAAGATGTTCAACAAAATTCAATAAAAAAGGGTCAGTTTCAGAAGGCCATAACTTCGTTTCTATTAAGTTATTTTTGTTAACATCATTTGTTTCATTTCTCGTTTCCGGAGAACGAAACATACTCTGATATGAAAAATGATGAAAAATACTCTGATAATGTTTCGTAGCTTGTATTTAAAGGAAATGATAAACTAATTTCGAGATATTAAAAAAAAATGTTGAACAAAATTCAATAAAAAAGGGTCATTGTCAGATGGCCATAATTTCGGTCGTATTAGAGCTAGAGGCTAGAGCATTGCTTTTTTTCAGATTCGCTCGGAATTGATTCTAAAATTGTTAATTGAAAAAAAGTTATTCACTAAAAAACCACTTAGGCTGTCATTTCGAAACTTTTAGAGGTAGAACATTTATTTATGTTTAAGTATTGCAGACATTTTTAAATACTTTAATTTTAAACAAAAATGTCAAAAAATGTAATTAAAGTAGGAATCGGACAAGTATTACATGGCCTCCAAGTTGAAGAAAAATTATCAAAAATACAATGCAGGTGCAAATTTTTTATTCAATTTTAGCCCAGCATTGAATGGTTTGAGAGAAGCAGACAGAGATTACTACAACGATTTGCCTGGAAAAGTTCCACCAGATATTGGACCACCACCAGTACCTCCATTACCAATTTCAGCATCCACCTTACCTAATTTAAAACACCATCATTCCAATCACAATCATGCTTCAGGAAGTAGCATTCAAAACACACCTTTACCTGATCCAAAAACCAATAGTTGCAGCAAACAAAGCCAACAGTGGTCAGGTAATATATTCATTTTTCAATATTTTGATTTATTTAGTTATTTCATGCAGTTATTTTAATTTAAGATATTAGTTATCAATAGATATTTAGTGACTCAGTGGTTAGGCGCTTCATAATGGAGCAAAAAAGTTTTTTCTTCACAAACTAATCTAGAACTTACAATATTGACCCGATGTAAGCGTTTTTATTTTTAATGAATGTTAACATAATTTCATATTTATGTAAAACTTTGTATACACGCAAAAATAATTTTTAGTTAACATTTTAGAAAAATCGAAAGTAATTGTAAATGGTAAATCAAATGTATATTTTAGTCATGTCTTGCTCTAAAAACTTCGTTCTTTTGACAGAATTGATAAAAAATTTGTCTGCTCTAAATAATATGTACGACGTTTAATACCTGATAACAATTGTTGAAATAAATTCGATAAATAAATAATGATTTTCGTCAATTTTCAATCGGTAGATTTACTTTTTTCAACGGAATAAATTTTAAATTACTTGGCAATATACTTTTCTATGTTATTTTATCAATGAGCCACAATTGTTTTTTTAAGCAATTTGATTAAAATATTTGCGATTTCGTTTTTTCAAGAGTCTGCCACCGTTTCTTGAAACAATTTAAATTTCACTGTCCATGATGGCTTTGGTAGCAGTGCAAATTTTTTAATAAAATTGATTATAATGAAAGTGTCTGTCGCTCATTGAAAAAATAACCTAGGAAAGGTATATTGCCTAATAATTTAAAACTGATTTCGTTGAAAAAAAAGGAAATCTACCGGCTCAAAATTTACGATAATCTGGATTTAGTCATAAAATATTGTCAATCCTCATTTTAGTACGGATAAGTACAATATCATTTTATCGCGATGCGTCCATAATTTTTCATGCAAATTTGCAGTGAAGGTAACTGCATGAATTCTTTTGCAAAAAACCGAGTAGTTACCTTGAAGTTTTATTTATGAGTACGTTTTCGAAAAGTTCGAAAATATTTATAACTTTGGTGTCGGCAGTAAATAAAAGCGAAGGATGCTAACTCAGCTTCTAATCAAGCTGGAAGGCCACTATTGTCAAAGTCGGTTGACCCACGCGGCACATTCTACCGGATATACGAAAGTTGATGAAAAAAAAGGTCACTTTATGAGGTAAAGAATCAAGCAGAACATCGATACCCTGGAACCCGCTGAGAGTATCATCCACTTCTTTTGTGCCTCCAGTCCCCCCAAAAAAAACAGGAAAACCATAATGTGCGATAGCGTCTTATTGATGTAATTAACTGTTTTTAAAAACCAACCATTGAATTTGTTGATTTTTTTTTGAAATTTTCAAGCCTTAGTAGAACCTTACAGCTTGATTAGAAGCTGAGTTAGCATCCTTCGCTTTTATTTACTGCCGACACCAAAGTTATAAATATTTTCGGATTTTTCGAAAATGTACTCATAAATAAAACTTCAAAGTAACTATTCGATTTTTTGCAAAAGAATTCATGCTGTTTTCGACGAAATACAGCGGTCGAAAGTTGACCAAGTTACAAAAGGTGCTTTTAACCACGTTTTTTTAACTTCACTGCAAATTTGCACGAAAAGTTATGGACGCATCGTGATGAAATGATATTGTACTTATTCGTAATAAAATGAAGATTGACAAGATGTTTTTCCTTTTTTTAGCGATTTTTTTTATAGAGTTATTCAATGATTTGTAGAGGGGCCAAGATTTTTCAAATGGATAGTAGAACCGGCCATCAGGGCTATTTTCATGCGGACATCCAGGCAGTGGTGGCTGAAGGGGGGGGGGGGGCGCCCCGGGTGCCAAGCACCAAGTGGTGCCAATGAGGGGCAATAAGAGGTGACAAAACCAAAGTGTCACACCGCACCCGCCCCGGGTGCCAACCCATGCTACGCCGCCACTGATAGCCGGGTTTCCAGGTAAAAACTGTCCCCGAACCAAATCAGATTTCGTATCAACTATTTGAAGGCACTTGGTTTAAGATTGTTTTTTTTCAAATTTTCAGCCCGATATCCGTCATATTGGATGAGTAATCGTTGATTATACGAATTTTGTTTTTCGCCATTTTTAACTAAACTAATCATCGGAAAAATCTGAAAAATCCACAGTACTTCTTGACATTGAGGGACATCTCCGTGATCTTTTCGCAGATTTTTTCGTGTGAAATTCGCAATGAAAAAAATTGCAAATGTTTTTGCACGTAATTTTTTTATCAAAAAAATCCGTAAGCAAAGCTGAGGTTTTTATCATTTATGAGTCCACCAAAGACGCATATATCCTAATTTTTTCAGATTTTTCAACAATGTGGACGATACTTTAAAATAACGATAATTGTCGAATTCCGTGGTTTCGATATGGTTTCACCAGATCCATAATACATCTACAAGAATGCATTGTTCAATGTAATATTTTAATTACATAATCAAGGTGGCCAACCGTCCCGCATTCGCCGGGACGGTCCCGCATTAGTATCTTCTGTCCCGCTTTGAAATTTGTCGCGCAAAGTGTCCCGGAAAATTGGGGTAGCGTCCCGAATGTCCCGAATTTACTATGCTTTCTATACAATCTATACTTTTTTGGTAAAAAAAATGAAGATTCACTACCCTCGCACTACATTCATTCAAGTTTGTAATACGCGTGCATAAGTAGCGACTAAGGGTGATGCCACTCTATGTGGAATCATTGACTCGGGATGTCCGCAGGGAGTAGTTTTATCGCCTTTGCTGTGGTGCCTAGTAGTGGATGAGCTGCTTCATCTACTCTCAAGTCAGGGCTACCACGTCATAGGCTATGCGGACGATATACTGGTTATCGTGCGCGGCCAGCATCTGGATGCGCTCTTCGGAGTATTGCAGCAAGCACTGATGATAGTGGATTCATGGTGCAAGAAAACTGCACTATCGGTTAATCCGAGTAAGACAGACGCGGTTGTTTTTGCCAAAAGGTACAAGTGGGGAACCACGAGTACATTGAAACTTGGAGGACAACAACTGGAAATCAAAGAACGAGCTAAATACCTAGGAGTCATTCTAGATAAGAAGCTGTTATGGAACGAGCACCTGGAAAACAAGTGCAAGAAGCTAGTAGCGACTCTATGGCTCTGTAGGAGAGCCATAGGGAAAAGCTGGGGCTTGAAGCCAGAGACACTTATGTGGATCTACACAGCGATCTTGCGACCCAGCCTAACCTATGCGGCGGTGGTCTGGTGGAGCAGGGTCGAGCTGTCCAATGTGAAGTATCGACTGGAAAGGATCGGGGGACTGATTATGAGAGGCGTCACTGGAGCCTCGAAGTCGACACCCACGATGGCAATGGGCGCACTAATAGGTTTATAGCCGCTCCATCTTACCATCAAGGCCGTGGCTGCGAAGGCGGCCTGGAGGCTAACTTCGGTAAATGACAGAAGGATCTCGACAGCAGTGAAGATCCCAGTCGACATCGCGAGGAGGCCGACCCTGAATATGCCCAGGGACAAAATGGTCACACGCTACCTCTTCGTCAAGAAGTATTGAGTTAGCCTATCCACGAAGGAGGAATGGGTTAACGGTGGCCCACACCTGCCCAGTGATTGAGACTACTGGTTTACAGATGACTCCAGGAACGAGGAAAATGCAGGAGCCGGCGTATATCATAGAAGGAATGGAATAGGCTTCACAATCGAGATCGGGTCCTACACCACAGTTCTACTATCTGAGATTATGGCCATATTCCAGTGCGCCTACAAGGCAAAAGAGTATGACAATAAAAGGAACATCCGTATCTGTTCAGAAAGCAGGGCTGCTATATTGGCCTTGAATGGAACAACGACCACGTCGCTATCAGTATGGGAATGCTTTGAGGCACTCAATATGTTAGCGGCGGAAAACCGAGTCACTCTGCTATGGATCCCTGGACACAGTGGTATCAAGGGCAATGAGATATCGGATAGGCTAGCCAAACTAGCAGCAGGAAGAAACTTTACTGGACCCGAGCCAGTTGTAGGTATTTCCAGCAGGTAAGTCACTGAAGAAATTAACAGTTGGCTGACTGAGGAACATCAGAATGAGTGGGATTTGGTCAAAGCTTAACTCTAACCGAGCTAGGGAAATACTCAAGCTCGGAAGGAAGGAAATCAAAGTCCTAACAGAACTGTTTATAGGACATGGGAGCTTAGGATATCACAGACATAAGATAGCAGGGCTTGCAGAAAGTCCCCTCTGTCGTATGTGCGGAAAGGATAATGAGACAGCTACTCACATCCTTTGTCACTACCCCGCGGTTGCGGGGAAACGTCTAACGCTCACAGGCAACCACTGCATCAGTGAGTCAGAGATACCAGCCAACAGCGTGGCTACGGTCCACTTGGGCATCTGGTGACCCAAGGCTAAATACGTGCCTACGTATGTCACGTGCGCCGAACACTTTTGTACCATTTTTTTCGTTCCTCACCTTTGGGTGTAGATAGAAATAATTTTCCTGGATTTTTGACAGACACCTTCTTGCATTGAGGCACAAAACACCAATGGTAACGCTGTTTTTTTTGCATTCTCATGAAAAAAACGTGAATCGCCCGGCTTATTTACAAGCGTTTGACGGCGTGCTACGTCACATCAAGATGACGTAATGGGCGCGACAGAAATAGGAATTTTAAATGTGTACAATTTTTTCTTTTTCGAATATCAATTCGAAAAAAAGTATTTTTTACACTATGCTTGTATTATTAGTGATTGTAGAGCATATACTTCAATATGCAAAAATAAAAATAAAATTAGTTGATGACCCTATTAGGCTATATGCGTCTTTGAGGGACTCATTAATGGTGAAAAACTTACAAAATTCACGAAGCTTACGATTTTCTTTGATAAAAGAATTGCGTGCAAAAATTTTTGCAATTTTTTTTACAGCGAATTTAGCACGAAAAAAATTTGCGAAAAATTCACAGAGATGTCTTTTGATGTCAAGAAGTACTCTGTGCCTTCGAATAGTTGATACGAAATTTGGTTTAGATTGGGGGCAGTTTTTACATGGAAACCCGACTATGCTTTTTTTTAGCAGCTGGATGTAATTTGTAAGGAGGAGAGTCTGCTGATTTTGTGCAGTTTTACATAAATATGGGCAATTGCCAACAAAATGGTAAAGTTCATTTTTAAAAAATTACCTTTGTTTTTAAATTAAAAAATATGGAAAAGATTTAAAAATCAGCCCTCATAAAACTCTTCAAAATTTATTTAACTTGCATTTTTTTTATTAAAACGATCAGATGGTATGAAAATTGTGAACTCTAGACTGATTTGTCCAGGATGTACTATTTTTCCCTACTATGCAATCAGGCTTCCAATAGGAGGTTCGGGGGTTCGATCCCTGAGCCGGTATTGAGCTTCTGATGGTTCGGATTCCACTGAACCGGAAAATGAGCATAATTTTTTCTATTCTTGATAGAAAAATACATTCAATCACTTTAAATTTCACTTGATATCACAATTCTATTTTTTGTAGAATATATTTTCAAATATTGGAATTTTCAGAATCGGAAAATTTGATTGATTTGAATTCAGACTCTATTCCTTTACCTTCGAACTACAACTCGGCTCCTGAACATAATTATGTGAACGATACCATTATTGCTGCGAATAGAGATAGTAGACGAGAGCCTGCTACTTTCTTTGACGCTTTTGATATGCGTAAGAAATTTTTATGTTTTGCTTCCAATTAGCGAATTTGTACAGTTTGTATTTAGATTTATAATTAATTCTTCTCTTGATTTCATATATAGAACCTTTTTGCACTGCTATTTCGGAGATAATTAAACTTAGCCCTGAAAGCCAAAAGCAACAACTGAAACAGGAATTATGGTTTCATGGAAGTGTTAGTAGATTTGAGGCCGAATCCATGCTGTCGAGGGTCTGTATTAATAATTTACTCAAATAGTTGTAGAAAAAAATTCCTTTTTTTCAGTTTAATAAACATTTCTTAGAATTTTGTTTCAGAAACCCTGGAATCACAGTCTTTCCCCTATTCCCCCGAGTTTCCTCCTTTTTCAAATTCCCCGTTTTCCTCCTATCCTTCATAATCTTCCCCTTTTTCCCCTTCTCTTTGTAAATATAGGATATTTAAAAATACGATATTTTATTTATGCAGGAAATAAATTCTCTGAATTATTAAATGTACGTAAAAACTATAAGAACCATTGTTTATTTTACATCAATAAAATTATTTTATTCAAAACTAGAATGTGTTACAGCGTTTCAAGTGTTGAAGACTATGGTTAATTAAAAATAAACACTAAACACGTGGAAGCTAAAATATTTTTAAATATGTGGAAAATGTTAAAACCGGATATGGAAGTTGTTATCCAATATAAAATTGGAACAGTTAAAAAATATATTGTAATTACAAAAACAAGTATTAGAAGGTAAACACTTTTTTATTGAAATGTGTAAAGTTAAATAATTAAAAAAAAAAGAATATTCCAAGTCGATCAACTGCAAAGTTAAATGTTTTAACTTGTAAAATTTAAAGTCAAATGTTCAGAATTGAGCCACATGAATTTTTAATCAGTATATGAGTATTGAGTTGTCTCAAATTTTTTAAAATCTTACCAATAAAAAATGTACAAATGTTTATTCGGCCAATTTCAGCTTGAGCTATTCGGGATTTGAATAAAAACTTTAAAGCTAAAGTAATTTTTCTCTGAATATATTCAAACTATATAATTTTAAAATGAAAAATATTTCAGGTGCTCAAACTTAACTATTTTTAATATAAGTTTAAGAACATTAAAGAGTTGTTTCAAACTTACATTCAAAATATTAATTATGACAAGTCTTAACAGAGAAAATATTCTTCATTATAAGAACGATTTTAAAAATATACAAATTATTTATTTCACAAAATTTATTTGTTGTTGGACTTTTTTATATCGTCATGAATGGATTTTCAACTAACTAAGTATATCCAATTTTAGAATATAAATTCTATAATGGCAGAAATCATTAAAATTCCATTTAACAATATTTAAAAATATAAAACTTATAAAAAGATTGTTTTTTTCTTTTCTACATTTAAAAATAACTGTTTAATCTTTCAACTATTTTCATCCTTTTTTTAGTTACTTTTACACTGGGATACTGATATATTTAAATAAAAAACCTTTTTTACGGGTTGAAGAAAATTTAAGGAAAAATCATTTTAAAAATTAACTACACTTTTCGGTATCAAAAATTAAAGACTGAAGATTCTACAAATATTCCTATAAGAGTTTTTTTTGTCCGAAATCTTTTTGGAAGGATATACTAACAAAATATGTAGTAGTACTTCTTCTAGGCATAAAACTAAAAATGAATAATTAAAAAAAAATTCGGCATTTTAATTAAAATTGGCTAAATTAAATATAACTTTTTTCTGAAATATTACAAACTTTTACATTTCAAATTAATGAATTTTCAGTTCAGAGTATTCCAAGTTTGATAATTTGATATTTAAATATAATAAAAGTTGTTTGGATTTAAATTCAAGTTAAAACACTCCAAATAGTAGGTATAATTTGAATTTAAGAGTATCCGAAATTGTACCATTTTTTAATCAAACCATTCAGAATTGAATAATTTCAGATTGAATCAAATTGAATAAAAATGTGAAATGAAACAGTCTTGAATTGACTTAGTATGTCTCTGAACTTTTCAACCTTCAATCATCTAATTTTTAACAATTTCACTTTCAAACCTATGCAATCTTTATTTTATATCTCTTGAATTTAGATTTTTGTAATTATAATTAATATTGTCCAATTTAGGAGAGTTGAATTCTAATCTCAAAGTCGTAACATTTTGAAACCCTTGAATTTTAAATGCAATATCTTGGCTTTCAATTTCTTATTGTGTAATTTTAAGCACGTAAAATTCCAAATTTTTTGTTTACGCTTTGAGTTAAAAATTTAAAGGCGTTTAAACCTTCCAATTTTTAAGGCTTCTAATTTTTATTTATTCAAGTTTGATGGCTATTAATTTGAAATTGAAAACAAAATTTAATGCTCCTCCACTAATTTAGTTAGAAAATATCGTATTTTTTAGATTGAAATTATCAAATTTTGTTTAGATAAATACAAATTTGAAACTATTCGTTTTAGGAGTCTTCATTGTGACTTTTCACTTAGTTTTAATTAAAAAAAAAAAAACTAAAATCGGAAAATACGTCAATTTTTTTACCCGAATACTGAAAACAAAAAACTTTTAAACTACTTTTCTTGAACAAAAACCGCAGCTTTAACAAGCGAAAAAGTATGCATTAATTTCAAAATATATAATTGTGTATAATAGTTTTTTTTATATATAAGAACTGGAAGAAACCACTTTGGATTTCAAGATGAAACTTTTCTATGCAAGGCGTTTAAATTTTGTAGATAGTCTTTACAATTTTCATTAAATGATGATTTTATTTCCAGGACGGTGATTTCTTAGTTCGAGAATCGCAAGGATCACCGGGTCAATACGTATTAACTGGCATGAATAATGGCACACCGAAACATTTATTGTTGATAGATCCTGAAGGAGTTGTAAGCAGTCTTTCATTTAAAATTGCTATTTAGTATTTTCTTAAATTTCTAATAAAAATAATGTAAAATCTAAATGATATTTAAATCTTGTTCACAGGTACGCACAAAGGATCGTGTGTTTGATAGCGTAAGTCATTTGGTGAATCACCATTGTGACAATACTTTACCAATTATATCCGCAGACAGTGCTTTGGTACTTCGGTATCCCGTCCCTAGGCGCACTGCATTTTAGACGACTTCAGCGGGATAAAAATAACAGATTTTTTACAAGAACCATATTATATGTATGTTTTAGAGAAGAGAGCATAACTGTTTTTATTCCATTTCTAGATTTATTTAATTTTCACAAACATAGGAACATCTTCTGTAAGAAATAGCATTTCATACGTAACGTGTATCTAACTTAAACTACCTAGGAAACAATTGCAGATATATTGGTAAAATTTGCAAAACAGAGTCTCGAACATTTTATTATCTGTTTTTATTTTTTATTGTATTTTTATATGTGTTTTTATGTATTATACATTGATCGATTTGTTAGATATGATTTTTTTGTTGTTCAAATACTTGAATTTTATATATCTTACATGCGAATAATTAAATATATTTTGAAAATTTGTACATTGTATTTTAGACAGTGAGTGAAAGATATTTTTAAACAATTCACGCTCGCTTTGAATCCTGAGATTTTATCGCAGCCACAAAAAATTGCATCCATGTGTTAAATTTATGTAAAAATATTCCTATCAATTGTCAATTCGGCTTATGCGATTACAAATATGCGTGATTAAGTTTTAACATATATTTTCTTAGTAAGATTTATATATTTAACGCAAAAATACTTGCTTTAATGTATTATATTTGTCAGGAAGTACATAATGGAAGAGCAATGCAGTTTCACTGCCTTTTTTATTATCTCAGCAAACTAAAATTGTCTTGCTCATTATTGAAATCTAACATTGGGATCATAATGACTACCTATAAAAATGTCTAAATAAAAATATTCAATTCAATAAAATCTTTCAATTTAGTGGTCATTTTCTTTAATTATTTATGCTGAACCTTGACGTAAATCGTCCACATATATTTCGATATGTTAGTGAGAAAATATTTTATCTATTTACAATTTCGAATGAGTCATTTTGATTACAATGCAAATTGTAAACTACAAGTATCTGCTTTTTTCATATAATAAATGAATATATCTACCTACTCTTATAAATTAAAACATCGTTTGTTTCACAAAGATGAAAAAAAATATAAGAATATATCTTCGCTTTGCAGTCATATTTTTTTATCACAAATGTTCGTAAAAGTTATTTCACAATATTCACATAGTCATTTCCCACTCCAGTAGTGTTAAGCTATATTTTCTTTAAAAAATAATAGGTTAAAAAAAACCTTTCTTATTTTGACATTGAAATACAGCTTAGCTCTACCTTTCATTTATTCTCTGATTTCAGTAAAGTTATTTCCTTGTTATTTGCGAGGGTTAATAATATTCTTATTTATAAGTACTTTTACAAACAAACACTCATACAATTAAACCAACTTGAATGACTTATGAATATTTACAAATGTAGTTTAACACTTTGACACGAAAGCGTTGCCAATAATTACCTATATAATAATCATTACGTAATTTTATATTTTTCTGACATCTATAAACTTCTAAAAAAATCCTACACAAATATCAGGTTTAAAAATTGAATTTGTATTTGATATTTCAGAAGACTTCAGAAACAGAGAAAATAATATGTTACTTTTAATTTTGAGAGTTTACTGGAAATGTAAAATAGACAAAAAGATTTCAGTGTATTAAAAATTAGAAAAAGACAATTGCACGCGAAATGATTCAAAAATATTACTTAAAAATTGTATATTTGAAAATGCCTCAAGTATAAACAAAAATGTAATAATTCGATATATACTCTGAGAGTAAAATTCATTTCTCGATCAGGCACAGATTATTACAGCAAATGGCTATTGGGCGTTTTTTCATAATGCCATAGTGGCTAATGAAAACTTGTTCGTTTTTTTTAGAGTTTCGTAAACTATACTGGAAATCTAGAATATTTATCTCAGAGTGTTGCAATTTAGCATGAATATTATTCACTGCTACCCAACAGAAAAACCTAGAAAGTGACATTTGCCAAAGAGGTTATTTTATCATGCAAATATGCCTGAAAATAATCACAATGGCAAATGCTGCTTGATTTTTCCATTCAGCCCTATAGAGTATTCAAAGAAAAATATATCCGTCCGTTTCTCGGTAATAGTTTTGTTATTCAGTCCGATTTTCTTCTAGAATTGTGGCAAAAAATAAAATCTGTTTTTTTTTTTATGAGTAGTGATAACAGAAGAAAATCAGAGTATTCCTGCAGCCTACGAAACCCATTTCTTCATTGATTTTTATCTATAAACACAGGAATAAATCGTGCCAATATTTAACTTTATGATTCAAAAGAAAATATTAAGTATAAATTAATGTAAATCAGGGCTTTCTCATTTTTTTAAAACTCTTTGCAGTTAAATTATTTAAAAATACTATAAAATAATAAGCGTAGTATTTTACATTCATAATTTCACGGTTTCATTGGTTTTTAAATAATAATAATAATGTATTATTTAATTATATAACATAACAACCTGGCACGATTTTCTGTAGTATTAAAGGCGAAAACGCACATTTAAAATGATTTTGATAAAGTCTTGTAGATCGGATTGCGATACAAAGTTCATGGAAGCTATTTGAACATTTGTAACTCACAAACTTCAACCTTGATTGAGTCCAGATCCGTGGAGTTCTATAAAACTTTCCAGGGATTGAGGTACACTACCACAGTAGGATAAGTTGTATGTTTTCACTGCTTTGGCAGCCATACACTTCAAGGATAACTTGGTTTGAGTCCGTAATATTATTTCAGCTACACCTGAAAATTATTTGTTTATTTAATACTGAAAAACGTAAAATAATTAATATCAGGTTTACTACCAAATTTTCTGATGACAAAATTCAACACTGAAAAGTTTCCTTTTGGGTCACGCATAACTTGTGTAAAATTTTGCATGAATCGATTAATATCCTGATGTTGGGCGAAGCCGAAATAGGGTTGCAAAATTTTCAAATTGCAGGTTTAGAAAAATCGTGAATGTTTATTTCTTAATCTGTATAATATGCCTAATTTATTAGATTTTTTATTTGAGTTTATATGTATTTCCACAATTTAAAGTTCTCAAGTTAAAATTTTTTCAAAATTGAGCATTTCCAAAACTCTAAAACATACAATTTGATGGATTACAACATTCATACTGATTCAATCTGGTGATTTACAAAATTTATAACGTCAAAATTTGATGTTTTCTGTCCTGAACCAATGACAAATTTGATCTTCTTGAAAATCCAAGTAAAAATTTTCGAACATTCGAATGCGTTCCGTCGTTAAGAAGTTATAAAATACAGATGTTAAAAGTCCTTAATTTCAAAGTCAATGGTTTCCAAAATTCAAAGTTTTCAAATTTTGATTATTCCAAATTGGAAACTTCCAATGTTAATGATTAAAAATATGCAGTCATGAAAATTGTTTTTGTTTCAATCTCAAACTCATCTCAAATATAAGGCTTCCATTCCAAGGTTCAATGCTTCCAAAATTTAAAGTAGCTAAAGCCTTCAAATTTGACGAAATCCAGAATTTGAAAACTTTAAATTTTACGGTTTCAATAATTGTATACTATAGATAATTTCGAATATTTAAAGCATTCGTATTCCATGTTTCGTAAATCTTGAAAGTTATAAAAATAATTATAAAAGCCTGAAGTTCGAAATATAAATCTAGTCAGTTTCGAAAACGAAAGTTTTAACTTACACTTAAAAACTGTACATTAAAATTGAAGGGATTCCAAAGTTGTAAGCCTTTTCCAAATGTTAAATAAATAAACTTCGCATTTATTCAATTGAAATTTTGATATTAAACACTTTCAATGTTACACGTTTCTGAATTAGAATGATTTTAAGTTTGAAGCGTTCTAAAATTTTCACTAAATATTTAAATACAGCTTTTTCATAAATTAAAAAAAAATAGCAATAATAAAGTCACCTAATAGTACCAAAATGTCCTGCCTTCTCTGACACTCCATTTTATGTAGTTTATTACATAGCAAGATTCAATTATAAATTACGTTTCTTATAATGTTTTGAAAATATTAAAACAGAGAAAGACATTGTGCCCTGGGCTTGGTTCGGTTTTTAAGTCACCTATACAGATTTTATAGATTTCGCAGGAACCCTCTTTATTAAAAGTAGCAGAATAACTTAATTCAAAATGAAAAATAATATTCTAACTTAAACGAAAATACTAGAATAAAAGTGATTTTTTAACGAACCAGTCGTCGCGGCTTCATACGGTGTTTTTCCTTGACTATTCACCGTGTCCATATGGGCTCCAGCTTCTATCAATCCCATTATAATTGCGTGTAGAGTCATGAAATCACTAAAAAAAAGAGTTATTAATTAAATTTTGCCCAATACAAGAAAAAATCAAATAAAATGCTTCTTGAAAAACGAACCTTATTGGTTTTTCATAACTAACAATTACGTGAAGTGGTGTATTTCTCTCGTTGTCCATTGCATTAACATCAGCACCGCATTGAACCAACAATTTTGCTGTAGCTGCACAAGGAAATCTGTAAAAAATTGAGCATCCTTAGAAAAGAATCGATTGGAAATGTATACAGGTACCTAAATAAAAATATAAGTATCTAAATGGGTGAAAATTAAAAAGTTGGAATTGATTAAAAAGAAAAAGTATTTCAGATCATCATAAGACATTTTTTTTCTATTTATATCAACTACAATTAGTGTAAAAATTATAATTTTCGAGATGACGAATTAATGTATAATTATCCATCAAGTGTTTAACAGTTATTAAATAAATGTTTTTATTAATATTTCCTTCATAAGCTCACATACAAAATGTGCGTCTTTCAATAATAAACTCGTGTGACCGTATGACACCGAATCAGTGGCGGCGTAGGGGGGGGGGCAGTCAGCCCTAGGTGCCAATAAGGGGGTGACAAAACCAAAGTGTCACACCGCAACCGCCCCGGGTGCCAACCAATGCTATGCCGCCACTGCACCGAATTGTTGTACCATCTTTTTCTGACTTCTAAATCGGTTATTTTGGTCAAATAAGGACACTTTAAAGTGCAATTAAATTTTCAAGGTTTGAAGTATACTCAATAATCTTTTACTATTAATCAATTTAAATGGAAAAATCAAACTCTTAAGCCATAAAATTAATTAAAAACTTTTTTTACAGGATAACATACACGACCGTCGGAAATTGTGCGCACGACTCGCGTGAGCGCTATTAAAAATCACTGCTGACTTCGAACCACGATATTTCGGCGAAAAAAAGAGATAGGGAATTTTTCAAAAAACAGTTGGAAAGCTCATGAAATTCCACGTCTATTGATGCTCAACAAATATTTTTTTAACCTTCTGTAAATAGTACAGCACTTGTTAAGTTCAAAAAAAAATTCAAGATTTTCTCAAATTTTCTACCTCAAATTCAACTTTTCGCACGACCTAGGAAATTTTTTTCAAAAATCTGAAAATTATGCGACACCGAGCCTGAAATCTTATCTTTAATTTAAGCCAAGAAAACTTAAAAAATCTTCATGGGTGCCCGAGATATGATTAAAAATGTTCAATCGTATCTGAGCTCAATTTTAAACGACGATCACGGTTCTCGGCCGGTCTGCTGCTCGTTTCCTTCGTTGAGGCAGGACCGAATAGGCCACGCACTAAGGTGGCGCCTCTTATACTTTTGGTTCTCTTCATTAGTAATTTTTATTTCAAATTATGGTGAATGAAAAAAAATATTTATTGTTATTTGTGATTGTTGACAATTATTTGAATCTAATATTATCTCCATATTAAAGAATAGGACAATTTCCACTAAGGCGCCACCTTTGTGCATGGCCTATTCGGTCCTGCCTCAACGAAGGAGGCGAGTAGAAGACCAGCCGAGAACCGTGATCCAGGAACACGACATTT
The DNA here is from genome assembly GCA_932178445.1 of Andricus quercusramuli. NCBI lineage: Eukaryota > Metazoa > Arthropoda > Insecta > Hymenoptera > Cynipidae > Andricus > Andricus quercusramuli. Next base: position 229,518 of record CAKNXH010001180.1, read on the forward strand.
TCAGCTTTTTTATTTTCACCCAAATATAAATTTAAATAAGTATAATTACTTACTTGCAAACATCATTTGTGTGAAAATCATCTACAGGAGTTTCAGCGTTCACAGCAAGATGTAAAAGAGTTTGCCCATCTCTGAGAGAAGCTTGGAGTGCGCATAATTTATGCACCAAATAGTGGGCTTTACTGAGATCTGCCTTGTCGTCTCCTTTCTCATTCAGAGTTATCAGTTTAGTTAGAATCGTCAGGATGTAAAGAGTCGTTGTGATGTTCGATTCCATTTCATCCTTCAAAACGAATTGCAATTGCAATTTTAAAATAAATATTTTCGAAAACTGATCATGAATTTAATGCTCTCCTAGAATCTTTCTACCTGTTCTGAAACACTGATGTCTCGATTCTAGGAAAGCGGAGCACTGGAAACTCACTTTACTTACGATAAACTGATCAACATCATCCTTAGGCTCTGGATGATGGATCTTAGTTTTATTTCTCTCTATTTCTATAACACTCGCTTCAAGAACACTTAAGACTTGTGTAAACTGGAGATGGACACCCACGTGAATCATCTGGGAGAATACCTGAATCATTATAAAAATTAGATTGCATAACTTTCGAAGATTTCAATGATTTCACAAAGAATTCAAAGATTTCAATGATTTCACCAAAACTTGTACGCCAGCTTTCAAGACCCATCGATTGCCGATTACAAAAAGAAATTATAATTAACTTGAAAACAAAATTATAAATTCACCTGAGCAAATCTAAGTAGATCCTTGACAACGGAAATATTATTTAACTGTCTTAATTTTAATGCTCGAAGCCACAAGTCGATGCATCTGTCGAATCGAGCCGCATCTGCAAAAACTGCTCCTCTGTAGATAATTGGATGTGGCACTTCCGGATTATGGATTCCTAAAATTCCCAGAGAATTAAGATTATATATCAAAATAAAAGGGCTCGTTCACAGATCTAGAATTCTCCCAATCTGAATATTTCGCAAAACTCTAAAGAAACCAAACTCGAAGCCAATCTTCGAAACGTTACCTAATATTCTTTCCCTAATAACCAGCGATTCCATGTGAAGGGCGTTCTGGTCATTTTTAATACTCGATAATTGTGCCAAATTTTCACACTCTCGCCAGTTTTCATAAGCTGGCACTGGTTCAGACCTTTTCTTATATATTATATTTTCAGGATCACTGTACCTGAAACAAACAAAAAAAGTGGTAATCCTCATTTACGAACGGATATTCCGCATTGGCTCGAGACCCGAATTTCACAAACGATTGATTAAATATAACTGAATAATGAACAAGTTATGATTTGAAGAGAAGATTACTTTGAATTTCGTATTTATTTATTACCTAAGTTGCATTCCTTTCTTTAAATATGAATAGGCCCAACTGAGACAATAATTATCTTTGTCGTTGGCATATGAGGCTCCGAGTAATTCGTAAGCTTCTATAGTTTCTTCTTTTTCGACCTCTTCCCTCGACACTAGACATTCCACTACGTGTCTTCTCGTTCGCTCGGCAGCTGCGATCAATGGCGTCATTCCACTAACGTTCTTTGTCATTTTTGTACCGTGTTTCAATAATTCGGATACTATTTTACAGTGACCACACTCAGATGCAAAGTGTAAAGCTGTTGCACCACAGTGAGCGCTTTCATTTGGATTTGCACCGTTCTCCAAAAGAAAACTGACCTAAATTTACCAAAATTTTATTTTTTAGAACTCCATTAATATGTCATTAAAATAAAATATTATAAGTAAGTATAATTATTCAGGATAGACATTCAAACCACAGAAAAAAACCTGACTATCAGTTTTCAAAACCTTCCCAGTCATCCAAATTTAAAAATTCAAACCTTTAAAAAAGTATAAAGATGCATTCCAAATTATTAAAATATTTTTAATTCAAGCGTTCAATATTTAATAAATTTTAGTTATTTTATGCAAATTATTTAACAATTTTCTTCGAGACCTTTAAACTTAAACAATTTTTCAAAGTTAAAGCGTTCTAAATTGCGTGATTTTGCATTGGAAGTGTTCAGAAACGTACAATATTTACATTAAAGCTTTTAATATTGTAATATGTAAATTAAAGCGACTCGAATTTTCAAAATTTTTATATTAAAATTTTCAAGATTAAAGAATTTTAAAATCAATCATTTTATAATTATGATGTTAAAATTTCTGTCTACTGGTCGTTTCAATACTTTTATTAAAATATTGATTTTTACTTGTGAAAAAAATGCTCTCTAGCTCCGCTGGGATTCGAACACCGGAAATCTGAAAGACCTGGTGTTCGAATCCCCGCGGAGCTAGAGAGCATGTTTGCCACAATTAAAAATCCATATTTTAATAAAAATATTGAAACGACCAGTAGACAGAAATTTTAACAACAATTTAAAAAATCGGAAAATAACAGGCATATCAGTGAAATTTTAAGATAAAAAGGTGGAAGCAGAGACTAACTTTATGTTTGATTGAAAAGTTCTATTAAAAACTAAAGCCTCGGCAGAGATAAAATTGAATTAGATAATTTAAAAATATTTTTGTTGTGTAAATGAAATGCTTACAACATCGAGATGTCCTTTGTAAGCAGCAATCATCAAGCAAGTATTGTTATATTTATTGGCTGTGTGAATGTTAGCTCGGTGATCTGTTAAATATTTGACAATATCTAATCTTCCATCGAAACACGCAGCCCTCAGAGGCGTGGAATTGGTTTTCGTTGGATGATTAACATTTGCTCCTGCCTTCACGAGCGTCTTGACGACATTCAAATGCCCAGCACCTAAAAATATTGTTTAAGAAGAGTAATTTCAAAATTTGAATGTAATAGAATAGATTAAAATGTGTAAAATATGTTTTATTTTTTGCTTAATTTACCTGCAGCACACCAGAGAGCACTTGCACCTTCAATTACGTAGCCATCAAATTTGACAGTGCCCTCTTCTTCTAGATCCGGTTTGAATTTATCTAGCAACATTTTCACCACTCGGTCGTGACCAAAACGAGAGGCGACTATTAGGGGAGTGCATCTTTGCCCATCTTCTTGTAAAACTTTCTGCAATGGAAGTATTAAATATTTTTTATTTTATTTTTTTTATTTTTTTTCTATTTCAAAATATTTTATTTTACTTTTGTAAAAATAAATATTATAAACTGCAAAATACTTGATTATAAAAGCAGAAAACTTACATTTCTCTATGAATAAAATAAAAACTTCAATTTGAAAGAATGTAAGCTTAATTGGCGTAAGGCGGGTCTAAGCAGGACACGAGGGATTAATAACTTGGATTTTTTGTGCATTTACATGGGATTGCGAAGGAATACATGGGATTGCAAAAGATTACGTGGATTATTGAAAATTCATTATAGAAAATCATTATATAGAAAAAAATTAAAGGATAATCCGCATTGGAATAAATAATACAAAAACAATCAAGGAGTTAATGCACAAAGTAGAGGAACTACAAAGGAAGGATTTACTTTAGACCACTCATAATCTCATATGAAAGTACACAAAAATACCGATTTTGCACAAATAAACTTTTCACAGTAAAATCTGTGAATTCCTTAAATATCTTTGAAATATCTTAAAGTTTAATTGAAATCCATATGAAAACTTTTGGGAATCTCTTGAAGTCCTTTGATACCTTTGGATTTTTTTTTTTAATTTTTTGAAATAGTTGAAATCTGTTCAAATTTGTTTAAATTCGTTCACATCTATTGAAAGCTGTAAAATTCCTCAAACCTTCAAAATAATTCAAGGTCATATAAATCTTAATCTCTCCTTGAATTGCTGAAATCAGTAGAAATTCCCTTAAATAAAATTTAATTTATTCCGTAAAGCATAAATCATTTGAAATCCCTCGGATATAATTTGAATTAAACTTATACATTAAAGTTCTTTAGAAAAAACGTTGAAATCCCTGGCAATATTTTAAATTCTTTGAGATTAAATAATATCCTTTAAATCTTCTCGGATTCCCTGTAATACTAAACATTCCTTAGAATCTTGGGAATCGGTAGAAATCCCTCAAAATTTCATTTCATTTATTTTCCAAAGTTTACTAGAAATCCCTTAAAATATTTGAAAATACTATAAAATTCTTTGAAATCCCTTGAAATGTTTAGAAATTTTGTTTAATCCATGGAAATATTTTTGATCTCTTGAAAACCGATGAGACCTTTTAAAATTAGTTTAAATATTTAGAAATCCATAAAATCCTTTTAAAAACCTTAAAACCTGCGGAAATCGCCAGAAATTTGAACAAATCTATGGGAATTCCTTAAAACCTTCTGCTTTCTTTGGAAATCTTTAAAAATCGGTGAAAATTTTATGAAGTGTGACGAAATCGCTTAAAATCCATAGAAATTCTATGGAATTCATATTAAATTAAACTCAAATCATTGAAGTTCTCTAAAAAATATTGCAATCGCTAAAAATCTTTGGAATCCTTTGATCTAGTGTAATTCCTTAAAATCATTCAAAACTTTTCAAACCGCGAGGATTCCTTTCAAATTTAATTTATTTTCCAAAGTTTACTAGCAATATCTTGAAATATTTGGAAATTATAAAAAATTCTTTGGAATCCCTTGAATTTTTTTTAAATCTCTTGAAATCCTTTGGAGTCCCTTAAAATCTCCGGAAATGTTTGAAAACTGCTTGCAACCCGAAGAAATATTTTTAATCTCTTAAAAACCGATGAAATCTTTTAAAAATTGTTGAAATATGTATAAATCCTATAAAATCCATTTCAAAGCCTTGGAATCTGCCTTGAAATTTGTGGAAATCATTTGGAGCCCCTTAAAACCTCCTGATGTGCTTGGAAATCTTTAAAATGTCGTCCTTAGAATTCCTTAAAATTGGCAGACATCCTACCTTGAATAAATAAATAAATCATTCGTTTGTACTGATTTTCTTAGAATGATTTATCAAGAATCGCGAAAAAATTTAAGAAATTTATTATTAGAAAATCATGATAGACCTGTATACTGAATGTCCTATAATATTTTTTCGTAAGGGGGGATTACAAGGCATTGTAAAAGATCGCATGGAATTGCAAAACCGTTTTTCTGTAATATTCTATTATTTTAAAGTAAATTACACTATTATGATAAGTAAAAAGTGAAAAATACGAACTTAATTTCAGTGAAATCTTAGCCTAATGTGTTGTGTCGTCATAACCTCATAAGTATATGAACACAAAATAAGAAAATATTTCAGGAAATTCTGCCTGTTTGGACTTCGAGAAGGGCATTTTGAAACATCTCAACAGATTATTCAAAGAAACATAACGATCTCACATTCAACATATAATTTCTGTTCATGTACAACTTTCCCCAGCAAATGCGGAACTTTTTATCAAAATCGTTCTAAAGCAAAAACCAAAGATCTTATCTTGGTTACAATTTTAGATAATTTTGTTGAGACGATACACTATATGGCAGGTGACATAAATATCCAAAAAAATTGCAAGTAAAGTTTTGAAAGCGTTTTTCAACCAAAATCAGAAAATGAAATTATTGTTTTATCGCAACTTCGTAACGAAACTGAACTAAACAGTCTCTACAAGAAAATGAAAACAAGACATGAAATTATAAAATGTAAAATTATGAGTGGCCCGGTTTCTCTAGCATGTTCCGGTTAGCCCCGGCTTATGGTAGTTCCAAGTTTTTAGAAAATAATTTAGTCTTTTAGTATCTAGAGTTAAAGGCACTGAAATTGAAAAAAGAGGTATTCAAGTATCCAAGTTTAAAAGTCTTTCAACTACGTAGAAATATTAACATTAAATTGAAAGCTTAGCCGTATAGATCGAATCAAGTCTATTTCAAGATAGTTCATCGAATTTTGGGAAACTGACAACTCTGAGAAATTCCCATCGAAAGGTATAATTCATTGATGAAATGAAATAAACGCTAACATAGAAAATGGACGATAATAAGTAAAAAATAAAAAAATAAAATTACGTTAATTTAGGAAGAAATGTAGAATCATAGTATAAAAACTTTAACATCATATTAATTAGATTAAACGCTCTTTGTTCGTTTGATTCTTTGTTTGAAAGCTCCCACGTAGCCATCTCTGGCTTCTTGCCAATTTCAAGATCCAACATAGTTCAGGCACACGTGCGTCTTCTTTTTTTTAATATCGTTCACCTTATGCTGACGTGCGACAAAGAAATCAGTTCTAGATGATCCGAATTAATAAATTAACTAACACAATTAGGCAAATAAACTTTGCAAACTAAAAATCATTAGAAATTTTCACTGATACATAAAATACATATACAGGATTATAAATATATGAAAAAGAAACCCAGACTAAATAAATAGTATTTGTTCTTTGTCGTATTCAATAAATGTAAGGAGCTCATGATATTAAAAACTGGACTTTGAGACCATAGTAATTATTTGAATTCTCATATTGACAAAGATTAGTTCATTTTCTTTTGAAATCATGTTATAGAAACTAAAAGATTTCTGAAAATACAGTCACGTGCATGTAAGTTCAATTCTCTTTGAATTTGGCAACGATTCTACATGCAAAAATAACTCGCTAATTTTTTATAGTAACTTTTCCAATGAAAAAAAAAGTTTAATTATAGTTTTGTGCTACGCATTTTTTCAAGGGAAATATTTTTTAATTAATATAGTATACTTAGTATTTATTACTGAATAAAGTGAGAATAAAAACTTCAATATTAGTCTATTTGTAAAACCTAAGGTATCAAAGTATGACAAATTTCTAAAAAAAATTGAATACTCTATCTTTAAGACGTTTGACAGTTAACAAAATAAAATTGGAAGCCTTCGCAATTGTCAAATTAAAAAAAGCGTTAGATATTGAGCATTCTGTACAATTCTTAAAAAGATAAAAATTTGTAAATCTTCAACATGAAACACTCAACATTTTACAATTTCAAGAAAACTAGAAACTGATTAATTTCAGTTTAAAACTATCTATTTGTAAAACCTTAGTTATCAAAGTAAGACAAATTTGTAAAAAATTAAATACTCTATCTTTAAGACGTTTGGCATTTATCAAAATAAAATTGAAAGCCTTCGCAATTGTCAAATTGTAAAAAGCGTTAGATATTGAGCATTCTGAACAATTATTAAAATGATAAAAATTTGTAAATCTTCAACATGAAACACTCAACATTTTACAATTTCAAGAAAACTAGAAACTGATTAATTTCAGCTTAAAACGGTAATAATTTCGAATTGATTTGGAAATATCTAATTAAAAATTGTAGGCTTTTTAGCTGAAAGTAGTGAAATATGAATCTCAAATTAAGATTTGAGTAACTTTTGAGATTTCAAATTGTGATTCAAATCATTGATTGCAATATACGCATTTTAATATAATGTTCACTTTCAGAATCATTGAGGATTTCCAGCACATTTGTTTCGAAAATTGAAAACCTCAAGATGCTTTAGAGGGGAACATTTTAGCACTAATAAAGAGATGACAAAATAGAAATTAAGCTCGACAAGCTACTAAAATAATATTTGATATAAATTTAGAAGAAGTATGCATTTTAAAGTGTAGTTTATCAAAAGATAAAAACAAGATTGAAGGGGAAGTTTACCTGATTGATGAGACAATTGATTTGCTCTGGTGTTTTTTCGTTGAGCAGGGCGAAAAGTGTAATTGCCATTCCATCCCTAGCTGCATAATAAACACGGTTCATAAGAGACAAACTGAGATCAGTTTTCTCAGCCATCTCAAGAGTAGAATCCGTTTGAAGTGTCATGGTCATGGTTATGGTTCACTTCGTGCACAACTTGACACTACTTTCCCGAACGAATCATTCCCGTAGACTGCGATGTGATAACCACAAAAACTACTCTCGCCGCTCCATTTGCGAGATTAGCGATATAAATATACCCGAGGTATAGCTATGTATATCTATTTCGGTAGAATTTGCATGCAAAAATGTATTGAACTCGCCGTAACGAAAATAGACAATGACTTGTCACGCGCCTTGCACCAAATTCCTGCCAAAATTGACTTTCTTTTCAGTTTTTCTTGTACTAGACTCTTTTTGTTTGATCAAAATCGAAGAACTGTACTCACAAGGAGTGATGATTTTCTACTGATTATTTGTAATCTAGTGCACGGCAGGTTCACGAGAGATGAATGACATCAATGACATCGTAGCAACCTAGTCACACGAATATTGTCCCACTTTCCAGAGCAAAACACACGTTTTGGTTAAGTGCAGTTGCACTTGAGATGTACTAAATGTACCGAAACTCCCGAATCCAGCTTTGGTTTAATATTGTATGATGTTTTTATGAATATTTTGCGATGATATCAAAAAGGAACAACAGCGAAAACAGCGTTTGTGAATATTTTTGGACGTGTGTGAAAAATGAAAAACGTCTAAAAAGGTTGCAGATACAAATGCGCATGCGCAGGATTCCCTTTCCAACGTTTCCGACAAATAAAATCATCATTTAAGATGGCCGATATCTGGAAGTGTCTCAAAGACAGACAGTAAAATTATTCGGCTATAATTTTATATCTTTTTCAATCAATAAACTATAGTTTCAACATTAAAGTTTAAATTGTGTTTTCCCTAATCGATCTGCCTTCTTTAAAACAGAGAAAAATGTACATTTCCTGTGAAAATTAAATTAGTTTAGTGTCTCCTGATCTGACAATTATCCTTCTTGTCTTTTAAGTCCTTCGTCCCAAAGATATTATAAGCTTATAATATCTTTGCTTCGTCCCTCCTTATAAAGAAATATAATATTAATTTCATGATTGTACCAAATTTTCTTTGAGGGCGCCTTCACACGATTGCAGATCAGCAGATTGCATGCAGAAAGTGCACAAGAGTGAAAGATAAGTTTATAAATCTAGTGCTACTTAATTTTCAAAATATTAACGTCATTTACTAAGAATGAAATTAGGTGCCTTATTCAACAAATATTACGCATTTTCTCGCAAAATTTATATACTTCAGTTGAAAACGTACAAAGGAATGAAATAAATACAAATTTTAATTTGGCGATTGGCTAGGGTGACCAGATGGGTTACACCAATAACCGGGACACTCAGAAATTTTTCATGTTACCACTAAAAAAAAAAGGTCACCAACAAATTTTGTATAGGCACATTACATTAAAGGCACAAATATTAATTGTATAATAGCTATACTTTTATTCCAAAATGCAGAATCAACAGCAATTGACGATCATCTTTTTTGCGCTCAATAGATTTATATGATTTTTACGAAAAACCGGGACAAACCGGGATTTTTGAGTAAGTTCGTAGTGATTTTTGATATTCGAGTTCAGAGGTTATACGGCTTGCTTCGCCGTGGCCGTAATAAGTAGCTCCAGTAGCTCTGATGAGAAAAATACTTCCAAGCTGATAATTATTTGCTTCAATAATGGAATTTGCACATCAGTATCGAAAATCAACAAGTTTCGGAGGTTGTTACGTCAATGGTTGTGACTCCAAAGAAAATAAAAACCTCAATTCAAGTTTTCTTAGAGTGCCACAGATTAGAAGTGTTACAATAAAAAGGATCGAGAAACTTGTTCGGGAAAATTTATGTTGTAGATAAACACAATGTGTGGTTGAGAAATTTAAATGTGAAAGATTATATTACGTTAAGAATTTACTTGTAAGTTCCTTGCATTTTATTGAAAATAATTACTGATTTCCAGAATGGTATACTACCCTATAATAGCACGGAACATTCCGGGAACGTTCCTGGAACGTTCCGCGGGCACCTTCGGAACGTTCCACTGGAACGTTCCCGGAACGTGTAAAATGTCCGCCCTTGGGAACGTTCCACTGGGACCTGAGGGGAACCTTCCATTATTGTTGTTTTTAACAACAATTATCTCGTAAACCGTAACCCAGATAATAATTGTGTACGCACGATGCGCGCATTGTGCGGGTATTCGTGCGGGTTATCCCGCACGTCGTGCACGCTTATACTCACACAGCTGCGACATCAATTGATGCACACATGGGTCGCACGTCGTGCAGGCACAACGCGTGCGGGCAGATTCCACGCACGAAGTGCAGGTTTAATGGGAGGGTTAATAAATAATTTATTTTATACGCCGCAGGCATGATTCGGGCGTATTACGTGCCTGTTTTCAGGAACTTAAGTAGCCCTTTATGTGTCAGTGGTGGGAGCAGTACAATAATGGCCTCATTATTGTACTGTACAATAATGGGGCCATTATTGTACTGCTCCCATCACTATCCACCATCCATTATAGTCCGCGTATCATTGGAGCATTGAAGAAATACTTATCGTACATGATAAACCTACAGATAATGGGGGAGGTACAGAGGGGCCTCGGGGGTGGGTTGGGTTGGGGGGGGGGGG
>CAKNXH010001180.1:239993-266072 GCA_932178445.1 Andricus quercusramuli
GGGTGATGGGTGGGGTACATTTTTGAAATTTTACAAAAATTTGAGAATTTTGATATTTTTTTGAAAATTTCAGAAATTTTCGAAAATGTTTAAAATTTTAGAAAATTTTTAAAAATGTTAAGAATTGGAAAATTTCGAAAATTTTTGAAAATTACAGAATTTTTTACAATTTTTGAAAAGTTGAGAAATTTTTTTAATTTTTGAAATTTTTGAAAATTTTCAAAATCTCTAAAATTTTGAAAATTTTTGAAACTTTTGGAAATTTTTGAAAATTCAAGAAATTTTTGAAAATTATAGATATTTTCAAAAAATTACACAAATTCCCCAAAAAATTTCAAATTTTCAAAAATATCCAAAATTTTCATATTTTTCAAAAATTTTGAGACAAGCAAATATCAACCAGCTCAGTAAAAATCTTGTTAACCGGCGCTAAAAGTGAATTGTACCGATTCGACTCGCCACGTCCGACCTCCCCTATTTGATACATGATAATCGGGGGAAAAAAACTTGCAAATCATGCCCTTGGTGTATAAAGTATAATGTGCACCATGGAACTACGTCGGTCATTACGCCTTGTGTGTTTGCAATACTCGTCTCCGCCTCGCGCTTCTATAATGACCGACTTAAGTTCCTTGGCGCACAATGTACTATAATTGTTTTTGAATGTAAAATGACAAGTGGTAAATGTATTTTATGTCGTTTATTATGAAATTAACCCGATTCGGTTATCGTCGGTCGTTTCAGACCCAAGGCATTTTTCTTTTGTCTCATTACTCAGAATCCGTGTATCCCAACAATACCTATCCCTACCCTACAAAAACCTCTGGACTAGAGGACCCTTTTTGCTGAATCGCGTTTCCCCAGCGACAGCCTCGCCTTCGCAGTAAGCAGATGAAGTTCGCGCTGGGTCTGAAACGACCCACGATAACTTTAACTTCAGTGCAAACTCGTTTTGAGCGTTAATGTAAGTTTTGGAATTTTTATGAAGTTTATGAGTATTGTCGAAAGATTCTTCTTTTTTTGAGTCAAATATTGATTTTTCATCTCTTATAGCATGGCGCAGGGTACATCCACTGATTTCTCAAGAATTCTTTGTCCACGTACGGAACGAATCAACGAGTAATTCTAAGGTGATTGAATTTAAGGCGTGAACATATTGTTTTTTTTTCATCATGGATATATTTTTAATATTACGATAATTTTTAATTTTTTATCATATCAAATTTACGTAAATTTACGTCATCCCCGACCATCACGGTGCCTACACTATGTGCGTCGCATAATATCAACACTGCGTGACAGCGTAATGCGACGCATTCTGCTCGCACTATGGTGCCCATCACTTGAACGAGGCACATGTTGGCAAAATTAATGAATTTTTGCACGCACGCCATGCCTCGCACGACGTGCGGGTTACATGCGTCGCACCATTGTTATCTGGGAAGAGATAGGTAAAATTGGATGTCATATTTGAGTTTTGAGTACTGCATATACTACACTATAATATGATATCCGTATCATAAATTGACATCGATTTCGACCTTTCACTTACGTTTTACGCGTTTTTTATTGATAATAATAACAATGACGTTAATTTATGTTTGGAACGTTCCGCTGAAACGTTCCGAAAGTTCCCGCGGAACACCAGATTTCAAGAGTGATCCGCCCCTCAACAATATGTCTAAACTAGACTTTAACAGCATTCCTAAAATTAACGTTATTAATAACGTTAATTTATGTTTGGAACGTTCCAGTGGAACTTTGCCAAGCGGCGGACATTTTACACCTGCCTGGAACGTTCCGAAAGTTCCCGTGGAACGTTCCGGGAACGTTCCGTGCTATTAGGGTAAATATTAATAACATATTGATATTTAACATTATTATTCAACATTATTATTTAACATTACAATCATATCAGAATTAAGGATATTTTGGCTTCCGCGGCCATGTTTATATGCCACCGCAGCGCCCCTTCTGGCGCGGTGGATGTTTTCATTCCAAACTCGTTTCAGGTCGATTCCACAACTCTTGCATTTTTGGTTGATATAGCCTTCTTTTACTTCTTGCGTTACATTTTCGCATCTCCATCTAGTCCACGTCTCTTTTTGCCATTCTTTGAGATCTTTCCTTTGCCAGTAGCTTCCCATGATGATGTTTTGTCCTTAATTACTTTATAGTAATTACAATAACTAGAGAGTTATCGACTCCAATCCAATCTTTTTGGACATCTTGCTCCCTTTGGTTTTGACTATGTTTTCCAGACTTCTTTCTATTTCTTCAATCGGTCTTCTCTTCCATATTTTTTCTACTAGCTCGCCATTACCAACTTTTTTCAAGGCTTCCATCAACTTTTTTCTCCATTTCGTAGGGAGTTTATTCGTCATTCCTCTTCCTTCTTCTAACAGACATCTTTTGGGCCAACTGTCATCTTCCATTTTCAACAATTTTATCAGGAACTTTCCAGTTCTTTTTATCGCCTCCACCTGTATGCTTCTTTTCCCCGCTTCTGATTTTCACAAATAGTCTGGAGTGTTCCGCGATAGGCCCATACTTGCTTTAACGTATCTGTTTTTAACTTTTTCGATAAGTTCTCTCCTGCTCCAACCTCAAAGCTCCACTCCGTACATCGCCGCAACCTTCACGGTCGTTTCCATAAAAAAAAGCCTCATCTTCAGATCTATCACTTCTGCTCTCTTTGTCTCCCCCCACACCTTGTTTACCCAAATTTGTTGCGTCTTACCGACGCACTTTCAAGTATTTGAACTCATTTACTATTTCTATCGTTTCGTCTGTATAGGTCCACTTTTCCTGTCTCTTCCACCCTCCATTATTGAATATCAGAATTTTTGTCTTGCCTACATTCACTTCCATCAGATTTTCAGTTCACCATTTCTCCAGGGGTTTCAACATTTTATCCAATTCTTCTCCATACTACGGCGTCATCAGCGTAGAGCAGTGCGAAAATTCTAAGACCTGTACTTCCGCCGAACCCTGAGCCTCCTTCTCTCCTTTTTCTCACGGTTTCTTCCAAATCGTTGATGTATATATTGAAGAGAATTGGACTGAGCGGGCATCTCTATCGTACTCCACTGGTTGTTTTGAACATTCCCGACATTTCTTCTCCCGCTATTACATGGTTCCAAGTATTCTTGTATAGTTCCTTCACTATCTATAAATCCTTGCCTCTGATGGCCATCTGTTCAATTTTTATCCATAGTCTTTCTTTATTCACTGTGTCAAATGCCTTCTTAAAATCGATGAAAGCCGTGTACAGTCTTCCTCCCTTCTGATTGAGCCTAGTTCCTATTATCGTGTTCAAAATAAATATTTGATCCAGAGTACCCTTCTTGCATCTGAATCCAGCCTGCGCTCCCGTCAGTTTCTTTTCTCTTTCTAGCCATTCTCCTAATCTTCACGCCATCCTCTATTATTTTTCCCTTTCCCCATATTTCCTTGATCAGCTCAATTAGTTCCTTGTGACCACATTCGGGTAAGTTTTTCAAAAATTCTGCGGCAATACCGTCCTCTCCTGCAGCCTTCCCTGATTTCATATTCATTATTGCCAACTCTATCTCTTCTACTTTAATGGATCGTTTATTTCAGATCCTTTTAGCAGCTGACTGAAGTGTTCCTGCCACTCTTCCTTGCTAATGCCGTTGCTGGCTATTTTCTTCCTCCGCCTGAACCAGGTCACCGCCTTCCACCATTCTGTAATGTTCTTACTTTCCGCCACTTCTCTTCGTTTTTCTTCTAACCATTCTTTTATTAACTCGTGTCGTAGTCCTACCAGCTTCTTCCTACATTTTAGGTACTCTATTTTGCTGCTCCAATTTCTTACCTTTCTGAAGCGATGCAGTAGTTTAAACAATTTCCTTCTCATCACTCTATACTGTCCATTATCCCAGTTTCTTTCAGATGTAGATTGGGTACCTCCAGTGATCATTCCTTTTTTTTCCGCAGTTTCTAATATTGCCTTTTTAATCGCGTTCCACTTAGCTTCTGCACCAGCTTCGCCTATTTCCAACTCTCTTCTTTCGCCCCATTCTTTTTGCCATACTCCTCCATGTACAGATTCACCTTCCTCTCTTTCCATCTCAGCTTTTTCTGCTTTCTGCAGTTATTTTTCCTACATATTTCGCTCTTCAACAGTCGTTCCCCATTCCAATCTGTAAACAACTTGCAAGTGATCAGATCCTTCTTGCGCGGTGACTCTCAGTCCTTTGAACCAGGTTCGTACTTCCATTTGCTCCATCTTTACTAGGATTAAATCTACGATGCTTCCTAGTCCCTGACCGAGTCCTATGCTGGTGATCTTTCCATCTTCATCGCCTTCACTCCTGCCATTCATCACAATCAACGCTCTTTCCTTGCACCATCTGAGCAATATTTTCGCCTTTGGCCTCAACTCCTTATCTTCCGATTTCCTGGTTGGTATCTTAACATCATCTTCAAGGCCACAATGTGCAATCCCCTGCTCTTCACCAATCCTCGCGTTGAAATCTCCAGCCACTATTATCCTTGCTTCACTCCCTTCCAGTTCATCCCTTTTGTCACTCAGTTTAGCCACAAATTTATTTAAATTATTAGTCCGATTTTTGTACCCGGTGATAATGATGTAACGGATTTCACTATTTTTCTTCGTAAGTTCAATTTTGAGCCCATCCCAGCAAAAAAGAAAGTATTGATACGAATTGAATTGAAAAGACTAAGGCACCCTGCCAATCCCGCTTTGTGACAATGACGCATTGGACCTATGTGTCAATGCATGTAAATTCGTGAAGACGGTATTTCAATTTTGAATCTTTCTATACGTACGAATACAGTGCAAAAGTCTAAAGTCAGCGAAAACACTTCAATGCGTCAGCACGCATACGCTTCAACATTGGTCAATGCGTCGGAATTCGTGAGAGTAAAATACACACTTGAATTCGCCCCAATCCGTCACGGCGAATTTCAGCAAGTATTGATTTATACAATTCAATCCGTAACAGGAAAACCAACGTGCAGAGCACATAGGATTTATTGTAAATGTTTAGTAAATTGTCTCGTAGCTCAGTGGCGGGTACTCTGGACTGATACACGAGGGATCCCTGTTTCAAGTCTCGACGCATGCACTTTTTATTACTTTTTTTTTTAACCTCGACCACGCATTCACACGAATCCACACTCATTGAATTCGCGCTGTCTCAATTCATCTAAATGCGTCTCAATGCGTTCGAACGAATCAGAAAACGGGATTCACGCGCATTACAAAAATGTTAATTCGCCCCAATCCGTATCAATTCTTTCTTTTTTGCTGGGATACTCCCATTGCTCAATTTGAATCTGTACGTCCAATGACTTTTTCACTCCCACTATTTGCCCGCCTGCTCCTCTCCCTCTCTTGGCGTTCTTATCTCTTGTTGCTGTCTTCCCGTGCCACGTATATTTTTTATCTAACGAGGATAACACTTTTTTCATATTTTACTCTTCCACAAAGGTATCCTGAATTACAATCACATCTCCGCTTCTCAACAATTTCCAGTTCTTTCCCACATTTTTCATCCCTTGAGCGTTCCATTGAAAAACTACCAACTCATCAATAGACTCCCCTTCCTTACCCTTCTTTACGAAAAAGACTCTGCTCCCTTTCGTCTCGATCTTTCTTCAGCCTGAGTTCACCTTCTAATTCGTCCCAAATTAGACAGGTATCGTCAATATAAATCCTTTGATAGCCCGTCGCTACTATCTTACCTCTTTGCCTCCATACCTCTGCTTGTCTTTCAATCCACTGTTGCACCTCTTTTTGTCTATCAGTTAGGTCATCCGAGATCCATACGCCCCATCCAAGTCGTTTTAGTGATATTTTCAATTTCATCAATTCCGATTTCTTGGTCCATTCCTCTATTTTAGATTTCCAATCATCGCCAGTCCTTTCGATTTTCTCCACTCTGATTTTTATTCGCATCGTGTGGAGCACTCAATCTTCAAATTCTTCTTTCTTCTCTCTTTTTAATAGCGTCAGCCCACTTACATAGATGTTCTTCTTGCTTGCTCTTCTCTCCTCTTTCTCAGCTGCCCATTCCTCCTGGCTCAGTTTTCTGGGGGAATGTTGCAAGACTCTTTGTCCTTGCCCAATTCCTCATCCGCTAATCTCTGTAAATTTTCCAGTTCATTTGTGGCTTCATTGTCAGTAACTTGCGCTCCGAAATTATTTTGTGATGACACCCTTCCTTCCTGATTCTCACTGTTCACACTTTTTTCAGCCTCCTCAGTCTGCTTACTAGGGTAACTCCCATCTCTCTCGTTTTCGATATCTGTAATCATTCTTTTAAAACTTGCCCTCTGTTCCACCAATTCCTCCTCTAGCCTCGCTATTTTTTCCTTATGTGTCTTGATATCTTCAAGGAATGCTTCCTTGGAATCCTCATACTTCCTTTGAATTTTCGTCAACTCTGCCTTTAGCGTGCCACATTTTTCACAGGATTCTTTTCTCGAGTGCACTTTTTTTACTTCACTCCTTATAAGTGTTTTTAAAGCTGCCATCCTACACTCTCATTTTTCTTCAAATTTGAGTTCCCATTCCCTTCTTTCCTTTTCTTTTTGCCATGAGTTTTCTCCTTCATCTTCTTCACTATCACTTGATTCCACTTTTTTGTCTTGGTTTGTTTCCGGGCTGTTAGTTTTTTCTTCTCTGCCTTCTACCGCAGTCAAGTCTACCGTCTTTTTTGTTTTCGACTTTACTGGTATTCTTGTCAAGTTACTTTTTGATAGGAACGCTTCAGCCTCCCCATCTAACCTGTCATTAATTTCTTGCTCATTCTCGTTCACTGAACTAGCCTCAGCTTCTTCCTTATCTTCATCTGGCATTTTCTTTTTCCAGTATTCCTCTAATTTTTTATCCGCCCTCTTGCTTTACTCTGAAACATACTTAATCTTCTTTTTGCTTGGCGGCCTGCCTCTTGGTCTCTTTTCGTCTCCCTCCTTTTCGTTTTTATCATCCTTGTGAAATTCCCCGCTCTCAACTTGAACACTTACCGCCACTGACGCCCTCTGCAACTCTACACTGCCGACGTCTCCCGCCTTTTCACTCATTGTATTCCTAACCTCACATCGCTATCACCCTTTCTCACGTTATTCACACTTCTCTCGTTTCGCCAAATACGTTGATTATTATCGTTTAATGATCGCACAATTCTCCTTTTCGATTTTCGCCTATTCTACACCTTCCACTTCATAAACTTTCCTCGAAAACTAAACAAACTCAGGACGCAGCTACTTGACACGTCTGCACATTCCGCCAAGCCCAATATTCCCTACCTTGTCAAATATTTTTTTCACAAACACAATTGCAACTATGTTTTTAATAATTTTTGATGTTAAAATTTAAATACATCTATATATCTTCTCATGTTTTTTTGTTATAATTCAATAATAATTACATTTGTGTTTTCTGCTTGCAGATATGTTTTAATTAAAATTCCTTCAAAGTTTGTTTAAAACAATCTTTCCACTATTAACACAAAATATTTCATAAATCATTTTTTCTTCAGCTTGTGTCTGTGCGCAAAGTGTTTAGTGCCATTTTTGAGTATTATTAAGACCTCCAAGATTCTCATACAGTATGGGATTCTGGAAGCACAGATACCTAAATTATTTTTGTATTTGACTAATTCACATGTTATCTTAAAGCCGTTTTTTATTTTTAATTAATACAAATTATATTTTTATGTTGAAAAAATTCAAATTTTCCTATGTTAGCCTATTATCACTATTGATCTGGAAATTATTTTTCCCCTCAAAAAGTGTTTCTTGTAATTCACCTCATTGCTACTCCTACTTCTGGAAAATTTACAACTTCTCAGGACCAACAGGGTATGTTTTAGAAAACTTTGAATTTTTTGAAAGTAAAAAAATTCCAATTTTTCTATATTGGGCTCTGGACATTTTTTTTCTGAAAATGATTTTTTTAGATTTACCTACTTAATACGTTTCTACTCCCACTACTGAAAGATCTGCAGCTTTCTAGGTCTTTTTCTTCTGAAAGTCTTTTCTTAGATTTATTTAGTGCCTACTCCCACTTCTGACCAACAGGGAATGTTTTAGAAAACCTTACTTTTCGGAATATGAAACAAATTTCAATTTTCCAATACTGGGCTTTATATCTCTATGGGTCGGAAAATTAATTTTATTGTCTTTTCAAAAGTATTTCTTTAGATTTAGCTAGTTTCTGCTTCCACTTCTAGAAGATAAGCAACTTCCTAAGGTTAACCTAAAATTTAAAAAAAAATTTTGAACTTCGGGTTGAGAGAAAATTTCAACTTTTCTTAAATTGGGTTCTAAATCTCTATACGGCTTAGTAAATTCATTGTATTGACATTTTAAAAGTGTTTTTTAGATTTACCTAATTTCTACTCCCTTTTCTGGAAGATCTGCATCTTTCTACGACCAACAGGGAATCTTTCAGAAAATTTCAAATTTCGGGTTATGAGAAAAAGTCCAATTTTCCTATTTTGACCTAGAAATAACTCTTGATCTACATATTATTATTTTTTTCCTCTAGAAAGTGTTTTTTTTTTAATTTTCAATTTCGGGGTGGGAGAAGATATCCAACTTTTCTATATCGAGCTCTAAATCTCTCTGGCTCGGGAAATAATTAATTTTATAGTCTTTTTGAAAGTGCTTCTTTAGATTAAACTAGTTCCTATTCCCACTTATGAAAAATTTACAACTTCCTGCTAATTGAATTCATCTAATTCTTACTCCCACTTCTAGAAGATTTACAACTTCCTAGGATTAACAGGGATTCCTTTAGAAAATTTGGAATTTCAGGATGATTTCTGATTTCTAGTAAAACCTAAATGATTTCCAGTCAAATCTCACTGGTTGAAACAGGCAGAAGTGTATGGACTGACAATCAATGAGATTTCCCTGGTTCATTCAGTGGAATTCTGACACTGGTTTAATCAGTGAGATTCACTGGTTACTCAGTATCAATAAATCATCTGATGGTCATACGCGTTGCCGTCCGTAAGCTGATTAGGTATGACACTTATCATTCATCTCCTTTATGCTAACCTTTGCAAAATTATCTTTAAAAACCGCAAATTACTCTCACAACAATAAATTAGGGCCGGGCTGCAATATAATAGGACATAATTATATAACTGTGGGAAGGTCCGTCATTATGTCAACGTGTCGCGTCCCTCAAAGCAGAGATTCCCTGCTCAAAGTCAAACCCAAGTGGCCAGCTAGGGGCTACCCCACTTCCAAGTGAAAGATATGTCCCCTGCTTATTGAAGTCAGACCCCAAAATATTTATAACACACCCTAATAGCACGGAATGTTCCCGGAGCGTGTAATATGTCCGCCGATTGGGAACGTTCCAGGAACGTTCCAAACAGAAATTACCGTTATTGTTATGATATGAATATTCTTGATTTAACGTCTGGGAATAACAATTTAGAATTTGTAAGGAAAAACCTTATTTTATCGACTTCTTCCAGACCATTGTATGGAAGAAGTCGATAAAATAAGGTTTTTCCTTACAAATTCTAAACCGTTATTGTTATTATTATAAATAAATATCGCGTAAACCGTAAGTGATAGGTCAAAATCGATGTCAGTTTATAATATGGATATCATATTATGGTGTAGTATATACGGTATTATTGAAAAATATAACGTCGTATACGGCGTCGTATGTGACATCGTATACAAAGTCGTATTTGGAAAAGTATAGGATGACGTATATGATGCCGTTTACGAAGACGTATACGATGTCGTTTACGATTTGTAGAAATTTGTTAAATAACGAAATGTAGATAATGTAAATGATAATAAGAGGTAATAAATAATATCATTTATAACAGATGTGTATCAGAGAAGCACATTTATCTCTACAAATCGTTAACGACATAGTGGATGGCATCGTATACGTCAACGTATATCATCCCAAATTACGATTTCGTATACGATGTCGCATATTACGCCGTATACGATGTCGTATATGATGTCGCATACGACATCGTATATATCGTCGTATATAACATCGTATCCGACGTCGTATTTTTCAATAGGAAAAATATTGAATATAAAATATATTGTTTTGATTCCTTTGGAATTGAACTGAAGGGCCTATGACAAAGCCACCGAAAGCGTCCTCGGGTTGCGGATAGAGGGTCCCTTTACCAAGGGTTTCTGCTGAATATGGTTACAATAATTAATAAGCAGTCGCGGGCGATTGTGCAGGGATGGTCACGAAGGAATAGCCCCTACGCGGAAGCGAACAACCATGCCGAAAGCTGAATGGCACCTGGGTGAGGTGTCTTAAATGCCCTGCTTAAAATATCGGATAGAACCCGGTTAGAAACTGACTAAAAGGGATCACTGGCAATAGCCAGTCTCTAATCGGATTTTGTCCCCGGGTTGTAACCGATACCTAACCAGTATCAATCCGGCATCCTGTAATATTTGTACCCGATTCCTAACCGGTTGTTTACCGGCCCCAACACAAATTTCGTCTTCGAGTTGTAACCGTCACCTAACCGATTTGTACCTGGGTCCGCATAATATTCCTATTGGGTTCCTAACCGGCCCTAAACGGTATTCTATCTGTATTTTGTCTCCAGGATTGTAACCGGCACCTAACCAGTTTCTAGCCAACATCCTGCAATATTTGTACCCGATTCCTAACCGGTTCTTAACCGGTCCCTAACCAAATTTCGTCCCCGGGTTGTAACCGTCACCTAACCGGCTTGTAACTGGGTCCTTATAATATTACTCCCCGGTTACTAACCGGCCCTAACTGGTCTCAAACCGGATTTTGTCAGGGGTTGTAACCAGCACCCAATTGCTTTCTATCCGGCATGCTGTAATATTTTTACCCAATTCCTAACCAGTTGTTTACTTGCCCCTATACGAATTTCGTCCCGGGTTATAACCCGGGTTTGTAACTGGGTCCGCACAATATTCCTGTTCAGTTATTAACCGGCCTATCTGTATTTTGTCTCCGGGAATGTAACCGGGTTCTAACCAGCATCTTGCAATATTTGTACCCGATTCATAACCGGTTCTTAACCGGCCCGTAACCGAATTGCGTCCCCGGGTTTTAACCGTCAACTAAACAGCTTGTTACTGGGTCCTCATAATATTGCTCACCAGTTCTTAACCGGCCTTTTAGGAACCGGTTCGAGACCAGTTAGAAGCTAACTTTGGTCTGACAATATTCAATTTCTGTTTTCGTTCGCGGATGGAACCAGGTTACGACTGGTTAGACAACACACCTGTATCAAGTGCCTTTTAGCAACCGGTTAGAGACCCGTTAGAAGCTAACTTTGGTCTGACAATATTTAATTTCTCTATTCGATCGCCGGATAGAAGCCGGTTAGGACCGGTTAAAAGACACATCAGTATCAATTTCCTTCTAGGAACCGGTTTGAGACTAGTTAGAAGTTAACTTTGGCCTGACAATATTATAGTATAATTAGGTATATAGTATAATTTAGGTGGAAACACGACATCGACCCGGCGAAACGCCTACATTACGTGGACGATTCAACTCAAAGATGACTTGCTAGACTGCTACGATGCCAGCATTATCCCTGTTCACGGAGGCTTTAAGACGTGTATGCACTTCGTGTGGTGACAGAAACATCTAGGTTTCAATTTGCTATCTTTGAGCATAACTTCAGCACGTTTCGGTTTAGTCATTGCGAAATCAACGTCAATACCTCTTGAAAAATGGATACGTTAGCGGAGCACTTCCTCAACCGCTGCTTGAACAAGCTGCAGATGGAGATGAGGAAGCGACATCACGACCAACAGCGGAAAGCAGGCACCTTCTCTGAGATGATCACGATTTCAGAACAAGGAGGAACATTGACATACAGATTCCTCCTAAGCCCCAAGATCTGGCTGAAATGGATGCCTCTCTTCGTGAGGATATCTCGCAGAAGTCCGACTTCTGGTCCATCAATTGCTCGGTTTATGGTGCTGCGAGAGCTTTGGCTGATGCAAATCGAAGACTAATACCGACGATGGTTCAAATGACCAAAAGACGCTTACATCAACTGAACATGATTGAAAGAGATAGAGAAAACGTATCCCATACCCTCTCTGTGTCAATCTCAATTCACGTCTATCTTTTTCAATACCGTCTTTTCTATCTTATCCTAACCTTTATCTAACCACGTCATTTTTTTCTATTTTACTGTCAATCTGAATTCCCGTCTAGCTTTTTCAATCTCCTTCTCTTTATCTCATCCTATCCTACCTTTAGCAGCGTCAATTTTTTACTATCTCTCAGTCAATATAAATTTCCATCTTTTTCAATCTCCTTTTCTCTATCTCATCGTGTCATACATCTATAAACTTCTATCTATTCTTCACTCTAAATTCGCGTCTATCTTTTTCAATCCCCTCTTCTCTATCTCATCCTATCCTTTATGTATCCGGGTCAATATTTTTATATCCCTCGATTAATCTAAATTTCCATTTATATTTTTCAATCTCCTCTTCCCTATCTCATTGGTTACATCAAGCAACGTCTGTCTTCTTCTATATATTTTTCAATTTAAATTCACATATATCTTTTTCAATACCCTCTCCTTCTCAACCCTTTCTTCTCTATCTCACCCTATCCTTTATCTATCCAAGTCAACCTGAAGGCTTTACCCTGCTGTGAGTGAAAAGATTTCAATCTTTTTCAATCTCTTTTTCTATTTTCCGTAACCAAAGACCCTTATATTTTTCTTCACTTCATTCTATATCGAAAAGTTACGGAATTTATTACAAAAATTAATTTGACGTTCACCATGTACCAGCACCAGGAATACAACGTGACGTGAATTTAGATTAAAAAAGAGATGGAAAAAAGTGGGACGATGGTCGATGGGGTGAAGGCGTGGGCTTTGGACCCACTCCGTCGGCTTGCGGGTTCGATTCCCGCCTCGCACACTGGAAGAGCGTCGGTGGTCCATGCGGTGAACACTTGCCTAGCAAGGGAGTTGTTCATCTCCGGAGAGTCGTGGGACCAGTACCTCTAGAGAAAAAGGTTCTCTAAGTACTTAAGGCTGTTGCTCTTGGTGGTTCGGAACCCACCTTGAACTGTAGGTCTCCCTCCCACCACCCAGAATGTGCGTGGGGGGTGTGTGTAAAGGAATAGGGAAGAGATACAATAAAAATGTAAACCCTTAGGGCGACACATTAGAAAAAAACAAAAAAAAGAGATGGAAAAAGATACACGTTGATATAGTATAGGATGAAATAGAGAATAGGAGATTAAAAAGGATGGACGGGAATTTAGGTTAACAGAGATAGAGAAAGATTGAAATGAATAGATACATGGTAGGATGAGATAGAGAATACAGGATGGAAAAAGATAGACGTGAATTTAGAGTGAAGAATCAATATAAAAAGATAGACGTTGATAGATGTAGGATACGATGAGATAGAGAAGAGGTGACTAAAAAAGATAAAGGATATCATGAGTTAGATGAGAGGGTATTACAAAATATAGACGTGAATTCAGATTCAAAAATAGATAAAAAAATCTGCCCTCGAAGACACGAGATTGGACCAATGCACCAGGTGTAAAAAACAAATCTTCTCTGGGAAAGTCTGGTTTTTACAGTACTTTAGGGTGCCTGGAATAAGTTCCACGAAGACACGAGATCCAGCCAATGCTCTAGGTGTAAAAAACACATCTTCTTCGGGGAAGTCTGGTTTTTTACAGTGCTTCAGGGTGCCTGGAGTGGGTACTGTAAAACCCAGAATTCCCCGGAGAAGATGTGTTTTTAACACCTGATGCATTGGTTCAATCTCGTGTTTCCGAAGAACTCACTCCAGGGACCATAAAGTACTGTCAAACCCAGACTTCCCCGGAGAAGATGTGTTTTTTACACCTGGGGCATTGGTTCAATCTCGTTTCCTCGAGGAACCCAGAGTAGGTGCAAGGTTTTGACATGGGTAGCATAATTTTCTCGAAGAAGATGTTGTTCAAATACCTGGTGCAAGGATGTGATGTCCGGAGTGTGATTTCCGCGAGCGCAGTTCATCACCGGAAGTCAACTTAGTCGAAAATTAGTTTGTAGATATGTGTGTAGAATTTCCGTATGGAATTTCCACATGGAATTTCCGTAGAACGCTTTCCGTAGAATTTTTTCACGTGGGTAATCAATCATCGGAATTCTAACCCAGAGAGAATACCTTCTACGTTAAAGGCCGTGGCCTTTAATCAATGTGGATGTCGTCGATTTGGCAGTAAGACAACATTAAGACATCTATAGGACGTCTAATGTCAGTTGGAAATTCATAAAACCTCATTACGACAAATTCAAAGTTTAAGTTTAGGTAAGCAAAAATTATACAGCTGGAAGTTGAACAGGTTTTTAATGTAATCAAACAATAGTATTACAAACATTGAAAAATTGCAGCAGTGATATTATAATAGCATATAATAAAAATTACAACAATGTTTCTATGATGAGCGTCATTTTACAACAATTTTTTTTTAAAGATTCTAGAAACTTTTTAAAGTTATGAGCTTTAAAATTTGATAAATTGTTTGCTTCCTTCCGTGCTATTAGGGTACTTGAATCTATATTTGGCTTCACTGGTATATTCAGTAACGCTGTGTTAGTTGAGTCATACTTACTGGTTCACACAGTATAGGTCGGAAAATCACTAGTTCACCAGTGATAACTCGAAGTAGCTAAATAGCACGACAAATTCAGTGAAGATTTTTTGAAACTGACAATGCATATGGTTCGTTCAACACAGAAAATGTCAGCTTGTTGGGGAATATTGAACGATAATGTTTAAGACAGTTCGGAAGATTCATTTAACCTAACTCTTCGCGCAGTAGTATTTTCTATGACACCTATGGCTAACTTCACGGTAACTCATCGAGGCGGGGAATGGCGGTTTCTGTTCTTCATGGTTTTGTGTATCAATCAAATCTAGTGTTTTCCTCTGTGATAAAAAAAAGAGTTTATCGAGCTTGTAGCCTCCGGTACTCCGGTGCTCGAGGCCATTCTCCCCAGGGTTGACTGCAGCGGCAGACAGGCCTGAGGTGCGGTAGTAATCTACAATTTCCGCCGGTCATTTTTGAAGGGCCACGTGCTCCGACTTATTTACTATTTTTTATTCCTTAAACCTTTCCAAAGGCATGGCCTCCTTAAATGAATCCTTGTCAGGTGACCAGGACGCCTCCTCGGAGGAACTCCCTTAACCCCCTTACCCTCTTATACAGGCTGTTAAATCTGGCGCGAAATATCTCATGTTAATGACCGGCAATGCTTCCAAAATCAGAGGAAGGAGCCTCCGAAGAATTCGCGATGTCAAATCGAACCACAAACGTGTCAAAACACGCTTAGGGGAAAAAGTAAGGCGGAAAATACTCTCCCATTAGATCATGAATTCGATGACTTCTCAATGGACACGTCAGTGATAGCTAACGATGATAAACTGGACACGACAGTGACAGCTGGCGGTGGCAAGTCCCATACTGAATTAACCCCTGATGCTCGATACTCTCAAAACAATTCGGTTCCACCCACGGGTTCTCAGTCCATTATCGCTTCAAACCTCGGTGCCAAAAGATCCACTAACTCGCTCCCTAAAGTTTAAAACCAGCTTCGCTACGTCAAATTCGAATCAGGCTTTCTCGACCATATTACCGACGTTCGTAGCAGTGGCTTCGGGAAACTCAAAGTCATGGCTGAGTCCGTCAGGTCAGCTAATATGCTGCTTCATGAAATCCCCGAAAAATCATCGGCTTACCAACCCTCATCCCAGTCAGTTTTGCAACTTGCCAGGGTGTCATCCGCGGCATATCTGATGAGATTTCCAAGAAAGAGATTATTCATAACCTTCAGGTCTTAGGTGAAAAGTACAAGATGACGTTCGAGGAAGCTAAAGCTATCCTAAAATCAGGGAAGGGTGCCGATAAAGCCACTTCCGCTCCTCCTTCATCCTCCAACTCCTCCCAACCATGGAATTTTTCCATGCTTACTCAACTCTCCGGCTGTTGGCACGATCCTATTTGCCATGATGAACTTACTCAGGTTCTTACCTCAGTGTCACTCGATTCAGAGGAGGGGTGAATTTAGCAAAATATTTTCTCCATAATGGCTCAGATCAATAGTTTTAGAATCGCCCAGTGGAATTTTTGGGGGGCCCTAAATAAACAAGGCGAACTTTTAAACATGAGGGACGAGTTTGGTATTATTCTTCTTTCAGAAACCTTTCTAAAACCTACTTCCAAACAAAATTTTAAACTTAAAGACTTCAACATTTTCAGGGCAGATAGACTCAGTAATAGTCGTGGCGGCCGGGCTATCGCTATTCGAAAAGGCATTATATTTTCCCAGATCACCTCTATTCCTAGCACGGAGGATAAACTTGAGACTTTAACAATCTCAATTAGTACCTCCCTAGGGGAGCTTCTTATTGTTTCAGTTTATAGGGTACCCACTTCCGCTAATGTTATAACATTGCTGAGATGCACCTGATTTTTCGACTCTATTAAAGATTTATATTGAAGCTCGGTTGTCATAACTGATGACTTCCATTGCCACAATTCTCTGTGGGACAGCTCGCATAATTCTAGAGGAGGAATCGAGCTTTGCTCTGCCTTGGATAAGACAGATCTAATGCTCTCGAACACAGGTGAACCCACCTTTCGTACCCGTCCTTGAAGCCAGTCATCAAAAATTGATCTGACATTCGTTTCTCCGAATCTATACACACTCTCCTCTTTGGGGGCTTGGAACGACTCTCTGGGCAGCGATCACTTCCCCGTGATTTCTAGCATAGAAGTTTCAGCCCCAATAACCCTATTCCACTCGCGTAGATATAAACTCAAACGCATCAACTGGTGTGGACGAGGCTGTGCTCACTGCGTGTCCAAAGGCTGAACCCGCGGTTAGAGTCCACCGCTCTAGCCTCAAAGGGGGCGTTTTATTCCTGCCCTGTGGTGGGACGAAACCTGCGATGCCTCATCAATTTTCGAAAATTCTGCGAGCCTCTGGATAGATCGACTCCAATCTCTAGGGTCTGGCGAGTTGTCAATGTTTCAAAAATGGATATACACAGCCTGCTAACGCCTCCTGTTCTGTAGACAGGAGGACAATTAAAATTTTGCATGCTTCAGCTGAGGAACTTTGCCCTCCAACTGCTTTCTTCGACTCCTTTCCCGATGAGTTTCCGAAAAACGAATTTCTGGAGGCTCCCGTCATAGAGCCTGAGCTCTTCATTACCTTATCCTCACTGAAAACCAAATTTTCTCCAAGTTTAGATAAAATTGACTATAACGTCATTCAGCGATTTCCTAAGTAAGTAAAAATTACTCTCCTCGACATCTTTAATGAAATCTACCAGTCTGGTTCTTTTTCTAAATCCTGGAATGAATTTCTCGTCCTTTTTATTCCAAAATCAACAAATGGAAAATTCCGACCAATATCTTTGGCAACCTGCCTTTTCAAGGTAATGGAGAAACTTCTTTTCAATAGACTCTCGTGGTATGTGGAGCACAAATTTCTCCTGTCACGCCATCAATTCAGGTTCAGGAAGAGAAGATCCTGCGCTGACATTCTCGCTATTTTGTCAACTGAGATTCTCACGGGTTTTGCAAATGGAGAGACCGTTGCAGGCCGCTTCCTGGATTTAAAGGAAGCATTTCCTAGTGTTAATCCTCGGATTCTTATTAAAGACTTGAGGGAAATTGGTGTCCCCGACAGATGGCTCATTTCATCTATAGATCTACATCCAGGAAAATACACATTGTTATCCCTAGCTATTGCTTTATAATAGAATATAGTTGAATGCACTCTCAGAGTTCCTGGGCAACAGGGGTCTCGAGGTTTGCCCAGAAAAAAAAACAAATTGTTCCTTTCCAACAGACAGAACCTTGATACCGACATTCCTTGTTACACCCTTTTATTGGATGGCTTTATCATCCCGCCATCATCCCCATTAGCTAGATTTTTGGGTATTGTTCTTGATTATAGATTCAAGTTCGAATTCCACTTTCTATATCTCTGTGACAAGACACGGCAAATCTTAAACATTTTCAAAGTTCTTAGAGGGACTTGGTGGGACATAAGAATTTCAGTGAATCAGAAAAAATTGGTAACCAAGCTATAAAACTAGCCCTAGGCTACATAAATAGTACACCCATAGGACCCTAAGGATCGCGGGATCTTGTAGTTGGTAAGAGGGCTTACGGGTCTTATCGGACTCTAGATCTGGATAGGTGAACCAGAGAGGCTGCATCGCAAGGTGTAGCTACTCTGGGGAACTACGGACTCTGGTCAGTGGAACTTAAACTAAGGAGCGATCCTTCCAGGGGGTATATATATATATATAAATCCTCCTGGAATATCGAGGGCTTGAGTTCTCATGGTCCCAAGCCACGATGTGATCGACGTGTCAAGGGCTGAATGGTACCAGGGTTAACAAATGCTTGAACATCCAAGACTGCCCCCCTCAGTAGAGGCGGACAGACAGGGGTCTCAAAATAGGCGTATTAACGGGGACTTATTGATACCAGATCGAATCCCATAGTATGTAGACCCGCCCCCTGCAAGCGGGGATCTGCAGGGGGTGTTTCTAGTTTTCCTAGCTTCTCGTTGGACAATTGAATGAAATACGGAAAACAAGAACAATGAGAGGCCCGTTCCGGGACCCTCTTCTAACCCACCGCTAGTGGTGGAAGGCTCCTCAGGGGGCAGTCTACCACGAGCGGTGCGAACTTCTGATCCCTTGCCGCTGTGGACTATCGACCCTATCTAGGGGCCCCGAATTAGACTTTCGGTGGCTGAGACGGGAATCCCCATGATGCTGATTAATCTGCACCATAGCAAAGGCGCCTCGGCGGTTCCAGCCAGGCGCTTGTTAGTGGTACAGGCCGGAATTGCCCCAGTTCAAGAAACCTGGTTATACAGGGAAAGGATTTATGGCTTGTCAGGATGCGCTTCATGCTGTTGTGTCAAAATTGGAGCAGCAGTTGGAACAAAAGGGGTATACTGTGGGCGCTTTCTTGGATATAGAGGGTGCTTTCAGCAATACTCCTCCAGAAATCATCTGTCGAGAGGCTTCGAAATGTGGCGTGCCGGACCAGCTGGTATGCTGGATAGAAAGTCAGGGGGGCTCATCTGGAAACGCTGATGGTTTTCATAAGGTTGGCGCTGCGCATCGTAGAGCTGTGGTGCGGTAGCTCAGGGCTCTCGGTAAATCTAGAAAAGACCAACCTGGTCATTTTCACGAGAAATTATAATGTTCCGAAAGTTGACGCTCCTGTATTCTGTGGTAGGGAGCTCACGTCTCCAGATTCAGTTAGATATCTGGGAGTAATCCTAGAAAGATAGCAAGCTAAACTGGGCAAAGCACCTGGAAACCCAATGCAGGAAATACGTCATGACTTTTTCGATGTGCAGGAGAGCCTTTGGGTTGACGTGGGGTCTAGGGCCTTAAATGCTTGCTTGGCTCTTCTCTGCAGTCGCAAAACCCAGGCTCCTACATGCGTCCGTGGTCTGGTGGACACGGACGGAACTTAAAACAATGCAGGACAGGCTGCGAAGATTAAAAACACTAGAATTTAGGGGTTTGACTGGAGCAATAAGGACTACGCCCACAGCAGCGATAGGATTCATGCTCTGTGAGAAATACCCAACATGTTCCGATAACCGCTAGAGCAGCACACGCGATGGGCCGTCTGTCTAGAGCAAATAAAAGGATTCGAGGTACCACACACACTAGGCTCCCGAGTGATATTAGCGCACAGCCGATTCTACAGATGAGGCAAGAAAAAATGACAAAACGCTTCAACTTTGTCAAAACTCTCCGCGTCTGTATCCCAAGCAGGGATCTGTGGAAAGCAAATGATAACCCGTTCCTCCAAGGGGAAATTTGGCATATAGATCGATAGGGATCACGCTTGGGCGACATGCTGCTGTCCTCCAAGTGGAGATCCTGGCCGTTCTTTGCTGTGCTGAAACATGAATAGAAGAAAACGCTGCTGGCAGACAGATTACGATCTGTTCGGACAGCCAAGCGACACTAACTACAACAGGGTAACCAGACAGAACACCAAAACTGGTTTAGGAATACAAAAATGCTTTAAACCAACTTACAGAAAGAAGCAATGTGGCTGTCATATGGGTCCCTGGTCACACAGGGATCAAGGGCAACGAAAAGGCAGACTAGCTGGCAAAAAGCGGCGCAGCGAGTGAGTACATAGGACCGGAACCGGTACTGATAATAGCATCTTGCTGTGTCGGAATGGCTATTAAAAGCTGGATCCGAACAAAAGACCCAGAATACTGGGAACGAATCCAGGGTTGCCGTCAGGCGAAATCCATCCTGGGGTTATACCTATAGGATGGGTAGAGCTAGGGAAATCCTGAGCTTAACCAAGAAAGATATAAGGACAGTAGTACGGACCTATCTGGGCACAAGTACTTGAATCATATGCACAAAATAGGGTATAACCCCAGGACAGAGTGAAGGAAGTGCGACAGGGATGACGAAACATCCCTGCACGTACTATGCCAGTACCCAGCATGAGCTAGGCTCAAGCAACAGACCCTCGGGGCCTGAGAGTGTAACACAATACGCTCTATATCTTGAGCGCCAGGGGAGCTCTCCATGGGCTTCCCACTCGTTTTAAAACTATCTAACTCACTAATCCTTTAAATATCAGAATCGTAAATCAGGCACACACCCTCACTATGAATTCCCTTTCGAGGACAACCTGTTCTCTCTAAACATTAATCTTTCATTAAGCCGCTTAGACGGTTGAAAGTCTATGGCTGAGTCCATCGCGGGCTTTGTCGGAGTGTGCCCTGAAGCCAATTTTAATCTCTCGTGGAAAATATCTAGTCTTGCCTCTATTTCTTCAATAGAAGCTATTGCCGTCTTGTATACTTTAGATTATATTATTAAGCACTGCTTTTCGTAATCAGTCATTTTTACATATTTACTAAGCGCTATTCAAAGTATACTTACAATTTATCCTATTTCAATCAACTCCTGTCTAATTTATATAATCTGAAACCGTCTAGCCATTCTAAACAAGCTCAATTGTACAGTCTCCTTGGTTTAGATACCCGGCCACAAGGGCATACCCGGCAACGAAGCCGCGGACCTGGCAGTCGAGACTGCATCCAGAGATGCATCTCCCTTCAACGTCTCCCTTCCCTTCTCTGATTATTGCTTCCTTATAGAGGAAACTCTGTAATGGTAACATTTTCCAACAAATTTTAATTTCATTTCATGAAACCTTCCTCAATTTAAAAATCTCTAATATTATGTTCTAAGCAATTGTCCGGATGTGTGTGTGTGTGTGTGTGTGTGTGTGGGGGTGTGGGTGTGTCGGTTCGGGTTTTTATAGTAAAATATTTTATATAGTAAAAATCGATTGACCTATAATATTAACCCTCAAACGGCACACTTCAACCCAGCATACGTAAACGGCACACTAGTGCGAATTGGGATTTATTGATTTCAGCTGAACATTTTAATATGAAAATAATTTCCAAAATCTGCGTATAAATATATGATTTTGGGGTAAAATTTCTCGCCCAATCCGTTGGGGCAACTTGAATTTATCGAAAATTATATCATCTCATCACAAAATTGTTATTAAAAAAAGGCATTCTTGAAAAATAGACATTTTCAACAAAAAAACATAATTTTACCAAAATTAAAGGTATTGAAATGTAACTAACGCGATTCTTCATTTAAATAGATGTTCTTTCATGAAAAAAATATGCCAATCCGATAAAATTAGATTAAGTATTTTTCCAGATGTGTCAGATTTCCGGTATTTTTGTATGAAGTATATCACGAGTGTAGGACAGCACACATTGTTATTTTTGTAGTATACAAGCATATTTTTGCATAAATAGTGTTTTTTGTGTCAAAGTTTGAAAGAATTCATTTTATTATAACTTTGGGAAGCTCTCCATGTGACTGATTGGTAAAAAGATTGATCAGTGAAGTGTGTCAGGGCGGTGATGTGTGACGTGAGGGTTTGTTAGGAAAGAGTAAAAGTACATAGAATATTTAGAGAAAAGAACAAAGTTTTACTACCTATTTGTAGAAAAAATTAACATTATTATATTTTGAAACTATTACTCTTATGACAATCATCATTGAACATTATTCATTAAGACCAATGCAGTCAACGCAAACAGAAGCTCTGTGATCGACGCACATCGTCTTCAGACTCTTCTGCTAGTGCCTGCAGAACAGTCCTAGAACTTCCCAAACTGTAACGACGTCCTTACTCCGCCATTCTTAATATTAAAAAAATGGTTGAAAAAATGTCATCATATCAATTTAAAGTCTAACAATAGCGAGTAATTGTAAACTTTGTGCTTTCCGTGCAATATTTTTACTGGTTCATGAAATGTTATTTATTATTGTTTATAATCTTTCTTTTTGTTTATAGACATATTTATGAACAAATTAACTTACCTTTTTATGAAAGATCTTGTTTCAGGCACAGAAACAACGTTTTACAATTTTTCATAAAACACGACTTGGCACCTTCTAACGGCACACTAGTGCGAATTTGCACCACTTGAAACTTTTACAGTGTCTCACTCGGCTGCTCGCAGGCGGATGACTATCTGTTTACGCGTCATGTATTTGTGGGTTTATGGACATATTTAACGTAGCGGTGAGAGACCTTGAAAATAGTTTTAGAAAAAATATCAGCGCTTTGAAATTTTTGCTGGTGCGAATTCGCACTAGTGTGCCGTTTGAGGGTTAATACATTTTATTGAAGAGTAAGGAAACTGTGGAAATGCATAATATTTGGAAATACGGTTTTTTATAGTAAAACTTTTTTTTCCAACATAACTCTAAGTCTCGTTCTAAGTTCATGCGAAAATATAAAAGATTCATTGCTTCGAAACGAATCGATTGGTCTATAATATTAATAGGGGAAGTTGCCCGGTCATGGGTACAGTTAGGTATTTTCTTCATTACTTTTGACCAAATGAATTTTATGCAGCAATATGCATATCAATAGAAAGCTAGAGACCTCAGATAACTACTAGTGTTAGAATTGATTTGTTTTCGTTGATGAAAAAAAATATTCAACTTTTTATGGAGTACTCAATTACGATCGAAAAAACTTTTTTAACCGGTTGTGGGCACTCCTGAAAAGCCTGTAGTGACACAAAGATTAACGAAAAATGACAAAAAAGCCTTCAGAGCAGCAAAAATGAATATAAAAATGAAAAAATAAATTAGTCATCGTCAGAATTGCAGTGTATGCAGGTGCGATAGCACCTGATTAGAGGGCACATGTTGGGCACATCTATGAATAAAATCCAACAAAAAACCATCTTCAACGTCTTTGGACCCAGCGTCGCGATCGCATCAACCAATTGCGAACGTTTGTCCATATTTGTATGGTCTTTGGTTGCCAGGATGGATTGCGCGGCTGTTGGCAATCGACCGAGCCAGAGAGGTCTCGAGACTAACTTAACTGGTCGTAGGTCCAGGGTCTTCATTGAACAGGGTCAGAATATCGCTCGATTCCTCGGCGTATATAGCGTTAAAGTTTCACGAGATATAATTGAATTTTGTCGCGTTATTCTGTACGTTCGATAGGGCAAACTCCTTGAATTCTGAGAATTCCTTGAATCCTGTGAATTCTTTGAATTCTGTGAATTCCTCGAATTCTGTGAATTCCTCGAATTCTGTGAATTCCTTGAATTCTGTGAATTCTTTGAATTCTGTGAATTTGTATAATTCTGTGATTTCCTTGAATTCTGCGAATTCCTAAAATTCTGTGAATTCCTTCAATTCTGTGAATTCCTAGAATTCTGTGAAGTCCTAGAATTCTGTGAAGTCCTAGATTTCTGTGAAATCCTTGAATTCTGTGAAATTCTTCAATTCTGTGAATTCCTAGAATTTCATGAATTTCTTGAATTCTGTTGATTTCTAGAATTCTGTGAATTCCTAAAATTCTGTGAATTCCTAAAATTCTGTGAATTCCTTCAATTCTGTGAATTCCTAGAATTCTGTGAATTCCTAGAATTCTGTGAATTCCTAGAATTCTGTGAAGTCCTAGATTTCTGTGAAATCCTTGAATTCTGTGAATCCCTTGAAATTGGTGACTTCTGCGAATTCCACGAATATCATGCATACTGCAAATTCCATGAATTCTACGAATTTCATGAACTTCATGAATTCTGCGAATTCCTTGAATTATGTGCATTCCTTCAATTCTGTGCATTTCTTCAATTCTGTGAATTCCTCGAATTCTGTGAATTTGTATAATTCTGTGAATTCAGTTAATACCTTGAATTTCTTGAATTCTGTGGGTTTCTTGAATCCGGTGAATCCCTTAAAATTGGTGAATTCTGCGAATTTCATGAACTTCATGGATTCTGCGAATTCCTTTAATTTCACGAACTCCTTGAATTCCGTGGGTTCCTTGAATTCTGCGGCTTCCTCTTATTCTGTGAATTCCATGAATTCCTTGAATTATGTGCATTCCTTGAATTCTGTGCAATTCTTCAATTCTGTGAATTCCTTGAATTCTGTGAATTCCATGAATTCCTTGAATTATGTGCATTTCTTCAATTCTGTGCATTTCTTCAATTCCGTGAATTCCTCGAATTCTGTGAATTTATAGAATTCTGTGAATTCCTCGAATTCAGTTCATACCTTGAATTTCTTGAATTCTGTGGGTTTCTTGAATTCTGCGAATGCCTCAATTCTGTGAATTCCTTAATTCTATGAATTCCTCAATTCTGTGGATTCCTTTAATTCTGAGAATTCCTAGATTTCTGTGAATACCTTATAATGTCAATGAATTTTGTGAAATCCCAGCATTCTGTGAATTCCCAGAATTCTATGAATTCCTAAAATTCTGTGAATTCCTAAAATTCTGTGAATTCCTAAAATTCTGTGAATTGCTAAAATTCTGTGAATTCCTAGAATTCTGTAAATTCCTAGATTTCTGTAAAATCCTTGAATTCTGTGAATCCCTTGAAATTTGTGACTTCTGCGAATTCCACGAATATCATGCATACTGCAAATTCCATGAATTCTACGAATTTCATGAACTTCATGAATTCTGCGAATTCCTTGAATTATGTGCATTCCTTCAATTCTGTGCATTTCTTCAATTCTGTGAATTCCTCGAATTCTGTGAATTTGTATAATTCTGTGAATTCAGTTAATACCTTGAATTTCTTGAATTCTGTGGGTTTCTTGAATCCGGTGAATCCCTTAAAATTTGTGAATTCTGCGAATTCCATGAATATGATGGATTCTGCGAATTTCATGGATTCTGCGAATTCCTTTAATTTCACGAACTCCTTGAATTCCGTGGGTTCCTTGAATTCTGCGACTTCCTCTTATTCTGTGAATTCCTTAATTCTGTGAATTCCATGAATTCCTTGAATTATGTGCATTCCTTGAATTCTGTGCAATTCTTCAATTCTGTGAATTCCTCGAATTCTGTGAATTTGTAGAATTCTGTGAATTCCTCGAGTTCTGCGAATTTGTAGAATTATGTGAATTCCTCGAATTCACTTAATACCTTGAATTCTGTGGGTTTCTTGAATTCTGCGAATTCCTCAATTCTGTGAATTCCTTAATTCTATGAATTCCTTAATTCTGTGAATACCTTGAATTCTGTGAATTCCTCTAATTCTGTGAATTCCTAGATTTTTGTGAATACCTTACAATGTCAATATTTTCTGTGAATTCCCAGCATTCTGTGAATTCCTTGAATTCCATGAATTCCATCAATTCCGTGAATTCCGCGAATGCCTTGAATTCTGCGAATTTCATGAATTCCTTGAATTCCATGTATCCTAGAATCCTGGGAATTCCCAAAATTCTATAAATTCACAGAATTCTAAAAAACACAGAATTCTAGAAATTCAATGAATTCACAGAATTTGAGGAATTCACAGAATTCGAGGAATTCACAGAATTCAAGGAATTCGCAGAATTCAAGGAATTCACAGACTTCAAGGAATTCACAGAATTCAAGGAATTTGCAGAATTCGCAGAATTCAAGGAATTCACAGAATTCAAGGAATTCACAGAATTCAAGGAATTCAC
>CAKNXH010001180.1:267012-327028 GCA_932178445.1 Andricus quercusramuli
TTCATGGAATTCGTAGAATTTATGGAATTCGTAGATTTCATGGAATTCGTAGATTTCATAGAATTCGTAGATTTCATGGAATTCGTAGATTTCATGGAATTCGTAGATTTCATGGAATTCTTAGAATTTATGGAATTCGTAGATTTCATGGAATTTACAGAATTCATGAAGTGCATGAAATTCGCAGAATGTATGTAGTTCATGGAATTTGTAGAATTAATGGAATTTGTGAAATTCTTGGAATTGATGGAACGCAAGGAATTCATGAAATTCAAGGAATCCATACTATTCAGGATTCAAGGAATTCACAGAATTCTAGGAATTCACAGGATTCTGGGAATTCACAGAATTTTAGGAATTCAAGGAATTTACAGAACTCAAGGAATTCACAGAATTCAAGGAATTTACAGAATTCTTGGAATTCGCAGAATTTAACAAATCCACAGCATTCAAGGAATTCACAGCATTCAAGGAATTTACAGAATTCAAGGAAGTTGCAGAATTTACTAATTCCCTATATTCAATGCATTCCATAAATTTCTTGAAATCGGGGAATTCATGGAATTCAAGGAATCATGGAATTCTTTCAATTGATGGAATTCACCGATTTAATGGAATTCACTGAATGCTGGGAATTCACAGAATTCAGAAAATTTACAGAATCCGATTAATTCACAGAATTCTGTGCATTCGTTGAATTCTGTGAATTCTGTGAATTCAATGAATTCCATCAATTCTGTGAATTCCATCAATTCTGTGAATTCCATCAATTCTGTGAATTCCTTCAATTATGTGAATTCCTTCAATTCTGTGAATTCCTAAAATTCTGTGAATTCCTTTAATTCTGTGAATTCCTAGATTTCTGTGAAATCCTTGAATTCTGCGAATCTTCTGAAATTTGTGAATTCTGTGAATTCCATGAATATCATGGATTCTGCGAATATCATGAATTCTGCGAATTTCATGGATTCTGCGAATTCCATGAATTCTGCGAATTTCATGAACTTCATGAATTCTGCTAATTTCATGAACTTCATGAATTCTGCGATTTCTTTTAATTTCACGAACTCCTTCAATTCTGTGGGTTCCTTGAATTCTGCGAATTTCTCAGTTCTTCAAAAACTTCACGGAATTC
Source organism: Andricus quercusramuli (assembly GCA_932178445.1). Classification (NCBI taxonomy): domain Eukaryota; kingdom Metazoa; phylum Arthropoda; class Insecta; order Hymenoptera; family Cynipidae; genus Andricus; species Andricus quercusramuli. The sequence continues at coordinate 268,148 of CAKNXH010001180.1, forward strand.
TAGGAGTCCTTACATTTTAAGGTAGTCCTTAAATTCCATGAATTTCTTGAGTTCCATCAATTCCATGAATTCCTAGAATTCCTAGAATTATATGAATTTCAAGAATTCTGTAAATTCCTGGAAATCTGTGAATTCCTTGAATTCTGTGAATTCCTGGAACTCTGTGAATTCCTTCAATTCTGTGAATTCCTTTAATTCCTTGAAATTCAAAAACTCCATGAATTCTGTGAATTCCTTGAATTTTGCGAATTCCCCTAGTAGCAAGATAATTGCAGACTGGCGCAAGCTGGGCGCAAGAAAAGGAAGAATCTGTTTGCAGCCTGGCGCCCGGCTGGTTCCGCTTTGGCGTGCTGTTCTGGCACCAGAGTCTGGTATAGCAGTTCCTGACCCAGACTGCTCATGATATACACCAGACAACATTAAAATAACGTAAAATGGTACTAAATAGGTTTCTGTAATAGTTTTACACTATTAGTCCGGGCGCTGGTGACACTTGAGTATTTTTTGAGAGGTGCTCGAGGTTTTATAATTGATCTTTATGTTTTTGGGGTCGCTGAATCCGATTATCGAGGGTGTTTTGCCGAACTCATGGCCAGTTTCGTTTAAATCGCAATTGTTTAAATCAATACGTAAAAATGTTGTTTTTGTAGTAAACTATTTTTTTTTAGTAAATATATGCTATTTTGAGACGAAAAGGTCTCTTGCCATTTTTTCGTCAAACGCGTATTTCAAAAGTTATTAATTTTTAAATGTTGCAAATTGGACGTTTTTCACTAACTTTGCACGTTAATAACTTTTGAACTATTGCATATTTTTGCAAAATTAAAGAACGTACGTGTTCTGCAAGAGTTGCCCTACAACATGATGTGCCTCAAATAAAGTCGTCATTCTAAAAGTTAATGCTAGCGCTATTAGAAGTTCGCACTTTTCCCCGTATAGTGTGTGCTTGCAGGCTATATATAGAGCGCTGCGCGCCCTTCTAGAAATAATCGATTGGACACGATTCATAACGATTAAGTGTGAGCAAATGTTGAATCGGTTTAAATGGTTGCTAATTGTGTCAATTGTGCCCAATCGGGTTGAATTGAGTGAATGCACTTGCCTGCAGTGCTCCCTCTGCAGTTTCCGTTTGTCACACGACGCGCACGTGTTATTTATAGGCTGGAAATTAAATTTTTAATAATTCAACAAGAATTTCAAGTACAAAAAATTGAATATTTGTTCAGGCAGTATACCGAATGAAGACTCCAAAGTATGAGGGTGAGGAGTACGTAAACATCATGCCACCTAATGATGTGACAGTGATATAGTGTCTTTATCAAGTAGGCAGTAGTAGTTTGATTTAGCAGGTATATTATTGTCAAACGTTTATTTATTTCTTTTTAAATTAATATTGTTGACATTTTTGGTTTGAAAGCGTAAAAAACCGCTTGTAAATAATTATCACAATATTAAAATGCTGTAGTGATAATTTAACCTCTAATTCAGAATAATGGATACCCAATTGAAAACGATTGGAATCATCAGAACGTAGGATGGCGCCAATATTTTGAAACTCAGGCTAAATAAATTGTAGGAAACTCATTATATTCTTTTAACTTTTAGTAGAAAAACTTATCCAAGCTTTTTCAAATGTCTTCCAGTATAACAATTTTGAACCTGTAAATGAGTTTGATTTGACATTCTCAAAAATTTCTAGTTTTGAATATTTAAAATACTTAATTTGGAATATTTCAAATAATTTGTTTTGCTATGCCTAATCTTAAAATCTTTGAATTTTAGAGGTTTCAAATTTTTAATTGTACAACTGGTTTTCCTTCCTCAAGCACAGACATTTTCAGGGTGGCGACTCTGCGGACGATTTCAAATTCCTCGTTTTCCCCAGTCAAGTTTTTCAATTTTCCCTGCCAACTAAAAGTAACAAATTCGTATTTGACGGAAAACGCAAACATTTATTTTAATTAATGACTTTTATTCTAAACATCCTTCAACACAACAGAGCAAAACATTGCAAAATAAATCAATTTTCAAAAAATACTTCCCAGTAAAGATATCAATTTTCCACAAAAAAAATTAAATGGTTATACTTTCAATTTAAAAAATTAATTTTAAACCAAAAAAAACGGATTTCCAACAAAAAAGTTGAATTTTTAACCAAAGTAATGAATTTTCAAATAAAATTGTGAATCCTCAACTGAATAGTTGAATTTAAAAAATAAATAAATAAATTTTCACCTACAATTATGAATATTCAACTGGAGCACTTGAATTTTCAACCAGAAATAAAAAAAAAAAAATTTGTTAGCAAAAAAAAAGAATTAAAAAAATTAATTTTTAACTAAAATTATTGAACATTCAACTGGAACAATAGTTACATTTTCATTTGAAAACAAAAATAATAATAATTTCCATCCAAAAAACATTCAAAGAAAAAGAATGGTTGAATTTTATGCCAAAAAGATGAATTTTCAACCATAAAGATTATTTTTTACAAAAAAGTCCAATTTTCCGCAAAGTACATAAATTTCAAAAAAATAGTTTAATTTTCAAATGCAAAATATCGATTTTCAACGAAATAGTTGAACTTTCACCAAAAAAATAACGAGGGAGCAATATTTCACGTAGGAAAAATTTTTTTATTGTCCAAGTTAATTTTTAAGCTGAAAAATCGAGAAAAAAATTATTTAATTTGGACCAAAATAATTATTAACTTTTTTCTTCGGAATTTTTTGTGGTAAAATATGTTGATATGGCAGCACACTTAGCTCGCGGGAATTATTACAACAGTTTATTTAATTTCTTTTAATAATCCATCATGTTAAAAATGTATTATTAAAAAAAAGTAAATAAACATTTTCAAATAATTCCCGCGGAATGAAAGTGCTGCCATCAAACGGCCGCTTTTTTAACCCCGATCGGGAACGATTCGGAACGATTGAAACACTCAATCGTTGTCAATCGTTCAGACACGATTAAGAAACACGATTGGGAACAATTGAAATTTTTGGCCTATCGTTCTAAATTAATTCTAATTGATTATTTCTAGAAGGGCGGTGACGCTTGAGTATCTATTGAGAAATGGCTCGCGGTTTTATAGTTGAATCTTTATGTTTTTGAAGTCGCTGAATCCTAATATGTTTTTGCCGGGTGTTTTGCCGAGTTCCCAGTCAATTTTTTGTTATTAACAAATTCAGTTGCAAAATTATGTGATCTCGGGTTTTTGCTGAAAAAAATTATTAACCTCAAATCTGACTTCGTAAATCGATTCTACCGGAAAATATACAATATAATTATGTAGAAAAAATCTATGTTTGGGTTAAATTAATTAGTTATTAATTAATTTACGACCAAGGCGCCTAGCTGCGCAAAACATATGGCGCGAACGAGTATCATCACGTCTTCTGCTAGGCTTTTCTAGCTTACATAGCAATGCTCCGATTTCTCCGTGTAAAAGTAATAACAATGGTGTTATTAATAATAATGATAATAATAATAATAATTGTATCTCCATTGTGAAATATGTACAGTAACCAGAAAACTAAATATAAATCAAACGTTGCAACCTACAGAAAGCACAAGCCTAGTGTTGCAACATCGAATAAAAAACATCGATGTTTTTTACATCGATGTAGTCTCGAAGAAAACCATCGATGTTTGCGATACATCGGGTCATTTTTGAGAAACATCGATGCATCGAAAAAAACATCGATGATTCAAAAATAATATTCTTTTAATGTGAAAAATTGAATATTTGATATAAATAGATATTTATATCAAATATATTATAAAATTTTATATAATATAAAAATATGAATATAAAAAATATCAATATATATGTGACGTGCGCCGAAGAAAGGGGGCTTACTCTGGAAAGTAAGATTTTTCAGGGCGAGCAGTCGAAGTCGACCGGCTAGACGCGAGTTTGAGAAGAGGGGGAACACTCAAGAAATCTTCCCTCTCCACTCACCACTTCATTCTCACGAGGAAAGAGATAGGTCGTAGACGCGGCTCACGGACGGGTATCGATGAGACGCGGAGATGTAGTGGTGAGTGGTGGGAGGTGTTTCACGGGATCTCGAGCGAAAGCCTGATTTCTCGGGTACCTAACAACTCAATTATTAGCAATAATAACGTTCGAAATTTTTTTGCGATGGTTTCATTGAAAAGAGCAACTCAAAATCTATCAAAAGGTGTAAAAACCTCGATTCCTATTTTTTGAGAGTAAGCCCCCTTTCTTCGGCGCACGTCACATATGATCTTTTTAATATAATCCATTAGTGGTTGCACCTGAACTAATCGATTCAGATTATTTCATTTTCCAAATAGGAAAAGGAATAATTCAAAAAAACAATATTTGAATGAAAAAGTATTCTTTCCAGAGGGCTCGCTTAGGTTGACTCTTCCCCTTTTCTCCATCTTTTTCTCTTTGTTGTGTAATTGTCTCTAATGAGACGGACAGGACGCAGTTTTGGAAATCTAATTTTGATTCGTGAATGTTTTCATCCTCTGATTTTTTTTGTATAAAATCATTCGTAAGAGAGTAGATTTTAATTCGATTTTAAATGCATTTTTAAATAAAGATACTAAACGAAATTCTTTCCAATCTGCAGGTTGCTTATAGTACTTCTAAAAGTTCTTTCAATTAAAGGCAAAAAAAAATTTTTTACATTAATTTATTGAAAGTATCCTTTTTTATTTAATTATTGTTACTAACCATATTTTTTAAATATTAGCAGTTTTGAGAAAGGTGTGTTTTTCTTTTAATTTCTTTTCCCATTTGGAAAATGTAATAATCTGAATAGATTGGTTCAGAATCAAACAATAACTTCAGATCTCGAAATCTATATGACACCTTGGTACTTATCCAATAATAAAATTGCCAGAAAGATGTGCATATTAAATTAAAATGTTAGCCTAATGCTTATCAATATACTTGTCAGTCAGCCCCGGTATTTTTCCTATCGCACGGAAAAAATTTACCGTTAAAAAGTTACGAACTTGTAGCTAGGTCTCGGATACGAGTTAAAAAAAATGAAACATCACATCCTTATTTCTATTTGAAATGTATGAATAAATTTCAAAGTTTTCGATGAACAGATCGAATTCCCTACGAACCGTTGCTGAAAATTTCAGACTGAAATATAAGAAGGAAAAATTTTATTTGTGTGATTTAATTTATATTAATTTATAAATTCGAAACTCAGAAGATTCGAACCCTCAAAGACTGCTGACTCACCAAGTTTTTAAACATAAACCAGGAGTGTGCAAACACGCGCAGCCATCGAGGCCAAACAAAATAGGTATTATAAAACGTCTAGCCACTCATCCGACGAGCTCGAAGTACAAATACGAGCGTACACACGCACCGCGCGTTTGGGCGAGCGTGTGTGCGGGGCACCTACAGGCGAAGCTATTTCCTAGTTCCCAGATTTGTGGGGCAAACTCGTGAGTGCTCTGCGAATCATTTTCCAATTACTCGTAATATTTTTGTAATAATTCACGTAAAAAAAAGTGATGAACCGTTTTAGAATTTCCACACCGAGTTCGTCAATTCTTTCTCGAAGTTCTCAGATTATTTACGAAAATACATCAATATCCGAATAATTTTTCTCATATCCGAGACCTAGCTACTAGTTCGTGACTTTTTTACGGATAAATTTTTTCCGTGTGGTTGACAGAAAAGCTGCGTCTTGCGATACCTCATTTTTTCACCATGATATAAACAACGTCTTGGTTGGATAAGTTGAAAATTTGTTAACCATCAGAAAGAAAATATCGATGTTTGAATCGATGGTTCGAAAGTGAAACATCGATGCAAAAATATCGATCATCGCAAGGAAAACATCGATAGTTCCGATGTTTCGCCATCGATGTTGCAACACTACACAAGCCCATATGTTTTGCGCAGCTAGGCGCCTTGGTCGTAAATTAATTAATAACTAATTAATTTAACCCAAACATAGATTTTTTATACATAATTATATTGTATATTTTCCGGTAGAATCGATTTACGAAGTCAGATTTGAGGTTAATAATTTTTTTTCAGCAAAAACTCGAGATCACATAATTTTGCAACTGAATTTGTTAATAACAAAAAATTGACTGGGAACTTGGCAAAACACCCGGCAAAAACATATTAGGATTCAGCGACTTCAAAAACATAAAGATTCAACTATAAAACCGCGAGCCATTTCTCAATAGATACTCAAGCGTCACCGCTCAGCGCTCTATATATAGCCTGCAAGCACACACTATACGGGGAAAAGTGCGAACTTCTAATAGCGCTAGCATTAACTTTTAGAATGACGACTTTATTTTAAGGCACATCATGTTGTAGGGCAACTCTTGCAGAACACGTACGTTCTTTAATTTTGAAAAAATATGCAATAGTTCAAAAGTTATTAACGTGCAAAGTTAGTGAAAAACGTCCAATTTGCAACATTTAAAAATTAATAACTTTTGAAATACGCGTTCGACGAAAAAATTGCAAGAGACCTTTTCGTCTCAAAGTAGCATATATTTACTAAAAAAAAATATTTTACTACAAAAACAACATTTTTACGTATTTGTTTAAACAATTGCGATTTAAACGAAACTGACCATGAGTTCGGCAAAACACCCTCGATAATCGGATTCAGCGACCCCAAAAACATAAAGATCAATTATAAAACCTCGAGCACCTCTCAAAAAATACTCAAGTGTCACCAGCGCCCGGACTATATATTTCAGCCCTTTCTGGGAGAATATACTGCGGCGACGTCACAACATTCCAGGAGACACACTGAAATATTAAAAACATAACCTCTGTTTTGTCGTATAAGCTTGCATGCTTGCATGTTTGGTCATACTTGTGATTCATTCAAATTTCCGATTGCTAGATTTTCAATTTCATTATTTATATATTCTACATTAATATTACTAGTGTTTAAACTAAATACCAGAATCTGGTTCCTTTATTCACCAGATTCTGGTTTCCGTCTGGTCTGATATCTTTTCTGCCACCAGGCCCACCAGTCTGACCGACTAGGGAGAGCATGCTGAGCCAGACTCTGGCCTCTGTCATACAAGTAACAATTAAATCAGACGTTGCTACTGTACCCGATAGGGTCCTTGAATTCTGTGAATTCCTTGAATTGGCATTGTTTTTCTCTCAGCACTCGACGAAATGAAGTTCGCTGGTCATGGAAGTGAAAATGCCTAATACCGAATACCAAAGATATTTGCTAATACATATATGATTGTTTTCAATATTAAAAAAAATCAAAATTTTTTGGCAGTTTATGCAGAATGTCGTAGATTTTTTCTTCAAACTTGATCAGAAGGCATTTATTGGCAGTAGTCTACAGATTTTTTGTTTTTCCGTTTCTCATCCCCCCTTAAGTTTGATTTGGGCAAAGACACTATACACCTAGATCAAAGATCTTTAATTTGGGCAGAGATCTTTTGTGAAAATCTCTGATTTGGGCAAATTCCACGTGTTTCCTCACATTTCCTCATTTCCCCCTTCATCTTATTTCTGCCTGTCGTCTGCTATATCAGCTGTTGAGCTGCTGTACGTCGTTGTCTGCTATGCTATAAGAACTAGGAAGAATTCAGAGTTTATATCTCAAAATATTATGAATAAAAAAGATGTAAAATGGGAATTGCTTGAGTAGAACTACATTGTAAAGCCTTTTTTATTAGTCGAAAAATTTATTAGCTTTTCTGTTCAATATGACTACTCCCTCTGTTAAAAATGCAAAAGAAGATGATGACATCGAGGATCCAGTTGATCGCATGTTGAAACAAACCGGATGCATGGAATTACATTATAACGTTCAGGTACATTCATTTAACTATCAGTTTTATTTCAGAATTCGATCAGGAGTGTAGCTCTTTTTTTATTATTCAAATCGATATATTTCATATTTTTCAGCTACTAATATTATAGGTTAGGTTACTATTCAAAGAAGAAATTTGGCTATTAATTTTGTTAATCAGTTTTTATATAACATACAGCTTTCATTTCAAAAATGTGCGTCTTTTCATTTTTTAAACCTTTTTATACATATTTCTAAATAGGAAAATATACCATCTAAAAATGTATACATTTCTAAAATTGCTTATATTTAAAACTTTCTTTATATATAGCAATTTAAAAAATATTATTAAAAATTGAAATGAAATCGAGAATGAAATCTACTTTCTTATGAATAATTTTATTTAATGATATCGGAGCATGAAAAAGATTCACAATTCAAAATTAAGTTAGGAGAAAAAGGAAAAAATCAACCGAAACCAACCTGTCACTTTTCCCTTATTCTTTCTCCGTCTTCTTGTTACTTATAGGGAATCAAAATGTTTCGAGACCAATTTAGATCTCATCAGGGATTAATTATGAGAGAACTACAAGGTTTGATTAATAGAATCCAATACTACTTAAAACTCAAACAATGCGTGCAAATAAAACTATAGATATTTTTGCGAAAAGTTGTTTTGTCTAATTTTACATTCATTAATGAAAAATCGATGAACATATAAAAATTATTTTTTATAAGAAGAATAAAGTAACAGTTTTAACCAAAAAATACCTTATCCCAATTTTTTTTTGTTATTTAAAAAAGCCCCTCTGATATTTTTTTTTGTTTCAGGCCCTAATACCTAACAAAAATAAGTTTGTCAAAATGTTATTTTTTAAAATGTCATCCTGGCACTTATAAAAACAAATAAAGTTGCCAATGGGATGTTACATAATTTTCAAATTTATAAATAATTTCCAAATCTATAAATAAATTAAAATGTCAACCAGATACTTATCAAAAATAAGTTTGTCATATGGTTGTAAAAAAACTGGATTATAAAAAATGACACCCTCATTACCTATACAAAAAAGCTATTCTGAGGAAGATGCTATATATAAAATATGTGCATCATTTTGCTATGTACCATTGACTCATTGAGTACCATTGTAATATTTTTATCCATTACAAATTTTATGCTAAATTTGTCTAATTTTTCACTTTTGTAATTTTATTTTCAGATTAATTTTTCATATCTTGTTTTTGTATTCATTTCTGAATAATTTATTATCTTGAAATTTTTGGAAAAATTTCTTATGTTTTAGATTTTTCCTTAGGTCTGTGAAATTTCTTGAAATATGTCCATTTTACGATATTTTCGTTAGTGAGTCGTTGAGCGATGAGGTCGTTTGAAAATCGATTCGTTTGTCCAGCAGGCGTGACTTTGAATACTGCACCTCGTATGTTTCGATCGATAGTGGTATTTTGTTTCTGTGTTATAACAAAAAAAAAGATTCAAAAATGAGTTCACCGGAAGGTTCATTTTCTTGTCTTTTCAAGAAATTTTAAGAATTATCTTTCTGATATTTTAACTTTCAAATTTTAATTGTTGAATATACATTAAAATAAAACTTTTTTAATTTTAGACTGTTATTGTGACTTTTAACAGGAATTTAATTAGTGTCGCGATGAATGGAAAAATATTGGATTATAATGTGTGCATTTATACACAGGGAGTTAATCTTTCACAATTTTTAATTCTTAATAGTTACTTAAATATATCGTTCTTTTGAAAATTATGAATTCCAATGAAATTTATTGAAATGGAGAAAGGTAAATAATGTTATTGGAGGACCGGTTAAAAATATCAGGGAAGTTTATTGAATCAACAAAACAAATTTTGATTAGCTCATTTTTGGTTAAAATTATTACTTTATTCCTCTTATAAATAATAATGTGTATACGTGTACCAATTTTTCGCTAATGAATGCAAAATTAGACAAAGTAACTTTTTGTAAAAATATCTATGATTTTATTTGCAGGTATTATGTGAGTTTGAATTAACATAAGATTCTATTAATCAAACCTTGTAGTTTTTCTATAAATAATCCCTGATGAGATCTAAATTATTCTCGAAACATTCTGATTCTTGAGCAGTATAAAAAAGACGGAAAAAGAATAAGGAAAAAGTGAGAGGTTGATTTGTGTTTACATTTCCCTTTTTCCCCTCTGTTTTCCATTGCTATGTATTTGTCTCTGATGAGCCGAAAAGAAGGTAGTTTGGAAATCTTATTTTGAATTGTGAATATTTTTCATGCTCAGATTTCGTTGCGTAAAATTATTGATAAGAAAGCAGATTACATTTCGATCTTAATACAATTTAATTTTACGATTCTCTTTCTTGAAAAGTTGAACTAACAACAAAATTATTAGAATTTGTCTTCTCTAGGAATGCATAGCAGAGACCCAAGACTGGAGAAAGTGCCAACAGCATGTGCAAAAATTTAAAGAATGTATGGAAGAGTATCAACGAAAAAAGTTACGAAAATCCTAAAAATGGCCTCAATTTTTAATCGGATAAGGACAGCGTTTATAAATCGGGTGCCAATGAAACCCGGTGAATGCAAAATGGTGATTGTGGTTAGAACAGACATTCCAATGGGAAAAGGAAAAATAGGAGCTCAATGTGCTCATGCTGCATTAGAATGCTATCGAAAATCGATCTCCATTGGTTCAAACCGACGGGTGTTTAATTCTTGGCTACTCTTCGGACAACCAAAAGTAGTGCTTAGGATTTCGAGTGAAAAGGAACTTTTAAGTTTAGCTCAAAAATCTCGCGACTCTGGACTCGTCACCGCAGTAATAAGAGACGCAGGCAGAACCCAATTAGAACCTGGTACAATTTCTGTATTAGGGATTGGGCCTGCCCCCACAAATATTGTTGATAAAGTCACATCTTCACTGAAATTACTGTAATTATTCTACAGCTAAATTCGTTGTGTATTGTATTTTTCAATTTAGTAATAAGCCTTATTTGAATTACTTAAATAAATAAAGGGCAATAGACTTCTTTTTAAATCAAAATTCGAATTTTACTTAAGGATGTTCTTGGAGTATAGTCAACTTAAATTTACTTAGTCTTTAAGAGGGATTAGAGTATCAGAACGATATTCTACGCAATAATGGTTTTATGTGAGAGGCTTTAGAGTCTCTGGCACTCAATAGAATTTTAAGTTTTAGTCATCATTCGAATTTTAACTGATTTATACAATTTCAAGAAGATATTTAATGGTGTTACAAAAATATGGGCCTGGAATTACAGATTAGCATCTGATGCCGGTAAGTTCACAAAAACTTTCACTTTTCTAGATAAAAAATTTAAAGGCGTTTTCCTCAAAATGACTTTTTTTTAAATTGGCTGTAAACATAACTCAAAAAATATTTAATCAATCCTAATTTCCCGGTGAATGCATATGTATATGCATTCACCGGGAAATTATTCCCTTGGTAAATACAATTTTGTATACATAATTGAATTTACCAAGGGATGAACCTAAAAAATGGATAACAATTATTTTTTAAACTTGATAATAATAAAACCAATCGCTATATGTTTTCCAGAGCCCCGTATTTTTACTAATTTTGCACTTTTATTAGCGGTCTTAGATTCTTTTGATTTCTAATTTTATTATAAAAAAATTCTCTTTGGTTTTTTTCCATAATAAAACAAAAAAGTCATTTCACGCAGATTAACACTATCGATGCAGACGTCGTGGAGATTAACCTATGCAACTCAACAAAAAACAAATACATATATCTTAAAGTTGTAGAAATTTTTATCAAACCATTATTCTATAAAAAAATCTTAAAACTCAGTTTTTTTACCGATTTACATGAGCTTCCTCCCTTGACTTGATTCATAAAATTGACAAAAAAGGCCTATCGATTATTCCAAAACATTTTAGAAGAGAAACCAGAGTGTAAATTATAGGAAAAATAGTTGAGATCATAATCGTTTATTTAAATGTAGGTATTTACGTATATGTTTTTTCTTACGCTTTAGCCAAAAGTCGTTATTCTCTTTCATTTTTAATTTCGTCAAGTTTTAATGGAAATTATTTTATTTAGAAATAATACGTACAATTATTTTAAGTTAGCAATTTTATTCTGGTCTTTATTGAAACAAAAGAAAAATGTCTTACGTAATATATGGACGATCCCCTAATGAGCTTTCACTACAAAAATTATGAACCGAAATTAAAATGTACAATTGTCTGTCAATTTTCTAAATCAGGTCAAAAAATAAGTCATTTGGAACTTACGGCACACCTAGTTTTTGGAATTTTTTGGAATAACGTGAATGACTTTTTCCTTGGATATTTCCTTTATTCACATATTCTCAAATCGCAGTATAAACACTCATGGATGTGGTATTATGTATAGATTACAGGATTAAAAATAATCTTAATAATTCTTCTATATGGTATATTTTTTCTACATAAATAGATGGCGAGTTAAAATGTGTCTTATAGACGTCAAAATGAATGCGAATCGTATAAATTGCACATTGACTCGGAGTTGCACTCCAACGTTTACTACAACTATTACTAACAATGAGTCAAATAACATTTTTCTTACGTTCATGCTTTTGACAATATAAAAAACTAGAAGGTATCGATTCCTTATTGCGCGAAGGACATTAACTTTGTATCACTGGAGACTCGTTACAATATTAAAAATTTTAGACGAATCATACTTTTCGTATCTTACTTTCTGTAGCTTACTTTTAATCGTTGCACTTTTCACATTTCGATGGATTCAGTTTGGATATTTGAATTGTATTGTAAGGCCATGTAATAATTATTCGATTCCTACTTGCTGAAAATTTGGAATGTTAAATAAAAGGAAAACTTTTGATTTTTTGTTCTTCCAGAGATTTAGGACCATACAAACATTCCTTAGTTCCTTTTCTTTAATTTCCTAAACTTTCAACTCAATACCTCTATTCCTGTGGACGTAAGTTGTTGCGAAAAAGGTCGATAAAGTAGGAATCGGGTAAGTATTACATGATCTTAATAAAAGAGTCACCAATGATACTAAGTACTCGATAATTTCCATACTGAAAATATGCAAACGTAACGTCATTAAAAATGGACCCTTGTAAATTAAGAATTAACAATCATATCACATGAAACTAAATGCTCTCGTAGCAAAATTACTCTCGGATTTTCTTTACAGAAACTCTGAATTATACTAATTCATTAAGAACTTTCCCAAATTGACATTACCTATCAGGAAAGTAAAACTCTTCATAAGTGAAACCTATTTGTTAAAATATTTTTTTAAGCTTTGTACAATTTCCTCGCTGCCAAAATGCTATCGCATACTAAACTTGTAATATTTCAAGCAAGTAAATTTTACGAAAGAAAGTAAAAATAACTTCAAAATCCTAATAGCGAAATAATTAAAAATACTGCATCATTGTCGAGTGCTCAAACCTATTTTTCTATAAAGTAAACGTACTTCCTAGATGTCTTAACTTTATCTTATGAAGTTTGAGCATCAATAGTATAGGAAAGTGTTTATAAAAAACTTCAAGTTACATTTCTTTACGGTATTTCGTACAATCGAAAATACACAATACTTGTGTATTTACTTTCACTTTTAATTCGGTTATGAAAAATTGCTCACGTGCAGCTTGGCAATTAAATTTTACGCAAATTGCTAATGAGTCGACGAAGAGTAACTAGGATTAAAGCAGTAAAAAAATTATATGCAATTAAAAAAAATATCGAAAAATAAAGCTATAAAAGCTAGTTATTTAACTAAATAAAAACAATACTTCTTAGGCGCGATTAAAATAACTTTCATCTCTTCGCAAACTCATTTATGAGCTGACGAATTATTTACATACCAGGAAAAAAGCCCTGTCTTTCAATCCTGCTAAAATATGCATATTTTGCTGCAGTTTTCGTTTACAGATCGATTTTTTTAAATTTACTATTGTAAATTTATCTTTTCAACTCTACATGAAACCTCATGTACATAAAACTTCTATAATACTTGTAGATACGAAAGTAAATACAAAGACATAGTAAAGGGCGTACAAGATATTTCAGTCTCAAATAGCACAGATCAAAGTTTTTCCTATACTTTCCTACATATTTCACCGTTTGGCAGATAAACATCACATGTCTTAATCATTTTAGTTAACTTTACATTAAAATCTCTTTACCTTGGATTGCGCTTCTACTTTACGCTATGACTTTACTCAGTTCTGGAGGCTCGACATAATTGTTCAGCACGTGCGGTGCCTCATTGAATTCGTCGAGTTCATCACCGTTATCAGCACCTTGTGCTAATAAGAAATACTGTTCGCTTCTTGTCGGCCAAAGCAAATGAGCCATCACGCAATAAGCGAAACAATCGGCAGAGTATGTAATTCCTGAAAATTAAAAGAAACTTTTTAGATTAAGGCCATGCAATACCCGATTCTGATCTTACCGACATAAATAAATGCAAACATAAATTAATGCCAATGAAGATCTTTTTTATGGTCCTAAATTTCAGACTACAAACCCAATTTTTCAAGCATTTTGGAAAAATACATTTTCTTTGTCATTGGAAAAAATTGTGGCCCTTAATCTTTACAGTAATTTTACAGGCTGAGATTTAAGTGTTATTTAAATAATGCTTACCAAGTAGAAGTTTAAACCTCCAAAGTGCGCTAACTTGGAGAGCTATGAGTGCTATTATAGGGAGATAAATGAACCACACGAGTGACGATGCGCCAAAGTGGAGCAAAAAATTTAATTTTTGAGTATTGTGTTCGTAAGTCATAGTGTTGCGTAACTCGTACAAAAACCAAATCATAATTATACTGCGGAAGAGGAGGATGAACCATCCTGGCCAGGTTTGATATTCATCAATGTCTTCGATAATATCAACTTCCGTCTGTAAAAATAAAAATAAGATTTATATACTATTTTTCAATGAATGGCGCTTTAAAATTTTTTCAATTTGTTACATTTGAAACTTTTTGATCTAACTATGGTCCTCCGACAAAATTAAAAAATTCAAGTCTGCTTCAGGTTATAGTGTTGCTAAGTTCACTACGCAAAGTGACCACTAAACTAAAAAAAAAATGCCCGGTTTGCAAAAGTAAGAAGTATAAATAAAGTCAAAGCCTACAAAATTAGACAATGCCCAATCGAGAATCACTTACGATTTCTTCATCTTTCAAACTGAATAAAATTAAAAAATTTTCATTTTGAAGCTTTCAAAGTTAAATAATTTTTTTTTATTTTCAATTTTTCAAGCGATGAAAATTGAATTCTAAGTGTTTGGAATTATACAATATCAAATAAGAGACCTTCAACATTGTGCACTATGAAATTGGGAACCTACAAAATTGAATAATTTTAAATTTAAAGCCATTAAGATTTAATAATGTTGAAAAGGCATTAAAAACAAGGGACTAATAGATTGATATTTTTAAATTAAAGTTTTCAAAACTGGACAATTAAAATGAAGCATTAAAAGTTGAACGATACCAAAAGTCGTCTAAAATTGATCAAGCTTTAAATTATGATCATGAATTCAAATTGTTTAAATTTCATAATTTTGAAAATATACTACTTTTCAAAATTAAATCATTGTAATTTTAATAGCAAAATTAAAATCTTGAAATAAGAACCTAGAATTGTTGAATTATATCGACCTTTGATTTGAAAATTGACTTTCAAATTTAAGCTTTCAAAACTGGACAATTAAAATGAAGCTCTAAACATTCAACAATACTAAATCTCATCTAAAACTGACCAATCTTCAAAGTAGGATCGTGAAATTAATTTGTTTAAATTTAATAATTTTAAATTATCCTAATTTTCAAAATAAATTCATTTTAATTTTAAAAGAAAAATTAAAATCTTGAAATAAGAACTTACATTTGTTAAACTATATGAACATTTGATTTAAACCAGTATTTTGAATTATTGCAATTTGAAACTATTAAAAATTTAATTATTAACAGATTTGAAATTGTTCATTCTTGAAGTTTTTAGCAGTAAAACATTGCTACTTATATTTATAACTGATAAATTATAAATTGTTCAATGTTCAACTTTTTAATTAGAATATCTGACGGGCCGAGAGTAAAAGCGGTGTGGAATTAGTAGAGGAGCGAAAGCGAATTTGAAAAGCTTCAGCGTAACAACGGTTTGAATGAGCGTCAGAGGGAAAGCGGATTGAAATACGTTAAGGGCAGAAACGGCTTAGACGCCTAAACCGTTTCTCCTCGCGGCCAAAACTCAAGCCGTTTTTCCCTGTAGTCTCGTGGAAAGAGTATCTTCAGAACGTGGGGTTTTTCGGCCCCCACCACTTTCCCATCAGGGAGCAACACATGCAAACTTAGCGTGTCGGTGAGTCAGCTCTGTTACATGCTGCGTAGACCAGCTTCGTGTAAAGCCGAAAATGCACGAGCACGAACTTGTGGCTCGGGCCGAGCCGAGCTCGCCCGACTTCACGATTCAGTTTCGTGGGTTATTAGGAGGTTTGGGCTGATTTTTGTTTTCGCGAATGACACCTGACATACCCATGCATGTAAGGAAGTCCCGAAATATTTTTTATTATGTCTTTCAGGAACGTATATGGGATTTTAAGATTAGATTAATAATATTCATCTTTTTCAAGTGATTTCATTTTTTATTATTCATGTTTTATTTTTTCATCCATTTCGAATATTGTAAAGTTTAAATGATAATAAATAATTATCATTTTAAATTTAATGTATAGAATTAATGAAAATAAAATTGATAAAATTTTAAAGTATAAAATAAAATAATTAATTTAATTAATTAAATTATTAATGAATTAAATTAATTATAAAATTGAATGAATTAATTAATTTAATTGGAATTTAATTGAATCAATTATAAAATTTTAAATGCTCATGCCAGGCAAGAGCATTTAAGTAAATTTGAAATTTGAAGAGGCAAGACTTGCCTCTTCAAATTTACTCCGGTTTTAAAATCCCGGATGACTATATATACACAGGAGACAAGATTTCACGGCCTAAAATGTTTCAAATTTTGTGTGGCATAATTATCTTAGTCATATTTTTAGTAAAAAATTATTTTTTAACAGATAAAAAACAAATTTTCAAGAAAATAGTTAAGCTTCCAACATAAGAAATAACTAAACAAAATACATTTTTTAACTGAAAATTTTAGTTTATGCTTAAGTTTGCAGTTGAAAAAAATTAATTTTTAACCCCTCCACACCCCAAACAAGAATATTTAACCAAAGAAATGAATTTTTAACTAAAATAGATGAACTTTCAAACAAGGATGATAACTTGCTACCAAAGAAGATGAATGTTCAACTAACAAGATAATTTTTCAAGAAAAAAAAAAACTTTCCAAGAAAATTGTTCAATTTTCAACTTTTGAAACGAATTTTAAGCTAAAGCAATAAGTATTCAACCAAAAATGAAATAATTGCAATGAAATAAAAAATATAATTTCCGACAAAATAGTTTAATTTTCAAAGGAAGAAATGAACTTTTAACTGGAAGATATAAATTTTTAACCAAAAATGGGACAGTTACTTTTCGGTGCGAAAAATTAATTTTGAATAAAAAAAATTAATCGAATTTACAATGAAATAGTGGAATTTTCAATCAAAGAAATGAATTTATCAACAAAAATACCAATATTCTTCCAAAAAAGATGAATTTTCAACCACGTAGTTGAATTTTCAACAAAAAAGATAAAGTTTCAACCAAAAATGGAATACTTGTATTTCCATTAAAATAAATAATTATGACCCCCAAAAAAACAAAGTTTTAACAAAATATTTAAATTTTGAAGCAAAATATTGAATTTGCAAACAAATAATTTAATTTTCAAACCAATAATTTTCTGCCAAAAACAGGAATACAACATTTAAAAAATCAATTTTTAAACAACAAAAAAAACAAATTTTCAACAAAATAGATAAATTATCGACGAAAAACGATTACATCATCAGTTTAAAAAATAAATTTACAGCAACAAAAAAACATTATTTCAGCAAAACAGCTTAATTTAAAACAAAATACATAAACTTTCAACCATATACTTGAATCTTCTACTAAAAAGATACATTTTTAACGGAAAATGGAATGTTTAATCTTTATCTAAAAAAATAATTTTTAACACAAAAAAACAGAAGGTTTACATAATAGATGCATTTTCAAACAAATTAATAAATTCTTAATTAAAATAGATGACTTTTTAAACAGGAAAAATAATTTAATAACAAAGAACATGAATTTTAAACTGAGAAAATTCAACTTTCGATAAAAAAAGCAACAAATTTTCAACAAAATAGTTAAATTATCAACCAAAAAAAATGAATTTTTAACCAAAATAGATGGATTTTCAAACAAGAATAATATTCTACTACTAAAAAGATGAATTTTCAACTAAAAAAGACAAATTTTCAAATCAAGAACAAAATTGTAAATTTTTCGACTTTAAAAATGAATATTTAAACTTAAAAAAATAAGTATTCAACCAAAAATGGAGTATAGACACATTCTCAGACAAAAAATTTAAGTTTCGACCAAATAGTTTAATTTTCAAAGAAATACATGAATTTTCAACTAGAAAATATAAATTTTCAACCAAAAATGGAACAGTTAAATTTTCAATTCAAAAAATTAAATTTGAACAAAACAAAAAAACGATCGAATTGACAGCTGAATAGTTAAATTTTTGAACAAAGAAATGAATGCACAAACAACAAGAGTAATATTCTACCAAAAAATGAATTTTTAACCCCATAGTTGAATTTGCAATTAAAAAAGATAAGTTTTTAACCAAAAATTGAATCGTTACATTTTCGGTAAAAAAGGTGATAAAAGAACGAAGTTTTAGCAAAATATTCACATTTCAACCAAACAAATTGAATGGAAAACAATGAATTTGCAACCAAGAAAAGGAATTTTCAAACGAATAGTTTTCGAAAAAAAGACGAAATTCCAACGAAATTAATTTGCAACCAACGAAAAAAAAAAAATTTTCCATCAAATAGGTGAATTTTCAACCAAGAATGTCATAGTAACATTTTTAGTGAAAACAAAAATGATTAAAAAAAGAACGAAGTTTAAAAAAATATTAAAAATTTTAACCAAAAAATTGATTTTTCCACCGAAAAGATGAATTTTCAATCAAAAAGACGAATTTGTGATTGAAAAAAACTAAGTTTCAACCAAAATGGCATAGTTACATTATCATTTCAAAAAATTAATTGTGAACAAAAGTAAAGTCATTTTTCAACAAATGAATTCAGTTTGCATGAAAGAAATTAATTTTAACCAAAAAAGAAAAGTTTAAAAAACGGAATAATTAAATATTCATTAAAAATTAATTTTTAACAACAAAATAAAAGGATTTCTAACAAAATTGGTAAAGATGGAACCATCTTCAAGCAAGAAGAATAATATTTTAACAAAAAAGACTAATTTACAAAAAATACATGAATTTACAACCAGATAGTTGCATTTGTCAACTGAAAAATATAATTTTTCAACCAGAAAGGGTATATTTTAATTTTCAGCTGAAAAAAAAATAATTTTGAAATCTTTCTCTGATAATTACCTTTCTTTTCAATCTATTTTAGACTCTAATTACAATTTTGCGGATTTTAGGAGAAAAAGCCGAAAAGTTACTAACTTGACCTCATATACTTTCTTAATATATTAAAACTTTACAAAACCTTTAATGTTTTAAAATACTTATCTCAATATTACAAAATTTATTTTTTACAATTTTATTTCAATTGTAAAATAAATTTAACAAAATTTATTTTGTAAAGAAATATATCATGATTTTAAAAGGACAAAGCAATTTTAAAGGTAAGTCTTTGTAGCATTTTAATAACGAATGAACATATTTTTAGAATATTTTTCCTTGATTCTGCCCCAGGGTCAGTCGTGGGACAAAAAACCGTGGAGAAATTTTAAATAGAGAGAGTACTCTGTATACATTAATAATAGTATAATAATTATAATAATATTCATTATAATAATATTTATATCAAGTATAACTTACATAATTAAAGATTTTAATGATTAAAAAAACTAGTATAGGTTTTCAGTACTTGTAGAGCGTGGCGAAGCACAGAGAGTTCAAACAATATTGTAGGGTTGTAACGCTTCGTTTTTCGCCCCGCTCCACAAGTTCTCAAAACCGGATTAATTCTCATAATGCAAACCATCAACAACTGAAATTTAGTGATTGTGAGTTCTCTTTTGTTAAAGCTTTTTCGGCTGCAACGAATACAATCTCATCACGTTTCTCGTGAGAAAAAAAAGGTTAAAAGCAAATTTTTAGACCTAATTTGAAGAAAATTTTGTTGTTAAACATTTTATTGTATCTTGTGTTTTATTGTGCAAAAAATTAATTTGTTTATTTTTAATATCATTTTTTAAGATTAAATCAAAAACTACGCGTCTCGTCAAAATATGATTAATGCGAAATTTGTGGCTCTTATTTGGGTGAACAACTTTTGTCTTTTTTTTTTGTAGCTTGTGTCGTTTGTCCAAAAATTTGATGTTTTGTTAACGTCGTTTTTTACGAATAAAACAAAAACTACGTGCTAAATCAAAAAGTGAGTAATAGCGAATTTGTAGACAATTTTTGGGTGCCCAATTTTTGTGTTTTTATCTTTTTTCGTATCTTGCATAGTTTGACACAAAATGGAATTTTTCATTTTTTGTACGATCAAAATTTGAATTTTTCATTTTTTGCACGATCCAAATTAGAATTTTCGATTTTTCAAGAAAATTCAAAGAGTTGTTATGATAATCTTGCAGAACTGTAAAAAACCATATTTTTCCTCCCTTGACTTTTTTTTCCATATCGTGCGTTGTTTGGATTAAAATGTTCATTTGAGTTCTAATTTTTGGATTGTGAAAATACTATAACTCCAATAATTTGGTTTTTATCGAAAAAAGTCGTGCAGATAAATTGTTCGAATTTTTGAGTACTACGAATAGCCGTACATGGAATTTTTAAATTGAAAAAAAATGTTCGCAAAAATTTTGAAAATGCTCTAACTTTTTGAATTTTGATCCAAAATAGCTGGACAACAAACTGGTCCTTCTCAGGCCTAAAATAGTGTGACAAAGCTCAATCCAATCTGATCCGTCCGGCAGATGCACAGATACCTTCGTAAAAATCGTTTTTTCTGACTCAGGGTGTCTCAAAACGTAGAGATTTGGTAAAAACCGACTATGTCAAATTTTACATAAAACCAACCTTTTCAATAAAATGAGAAAGTAAAAAGAATAGATTGCAAATTCAAATGGCTGGGTGTCATTGTACATCACGAACACCCAAATATTGACAATTATATAATTCGCACGCTGGAACGAAAGCCTGTGGGAAAGGCGAGGAAAAAATCGAGTCTGTTTTATCACGTGATCGGAACTTCCTCCACCAATATATCTGGCTCCAGTCGCTACCCCCCCCCCCACCCCTCATAACGTGTTCGGATTTTCTAACACGTGCTACCGTATTTTGTTTTCACTGTTCAATTGTTTTCGTCGCGAATACTTGCTCGTGCATTTTCGGCTTTACACGAAGCTGGTCTACACAGCATGTAACAGAGCCGACTCACCGACACGCTACGTTTGCGTGTGTCGCTCCCAGATGGGAAAGTGGTGGGGGCCGAAAATTCCCATGTTCTGCATGGGTTGGGACTGTGAGTAAAAGCGGGTTGAGTTCGGACTGGGAGCCAAAGCGGGTTGAAGTCCAAAACCGTTTTTCCCCGCGGAATAATTTCAGTTCGCTTCTACTCTGACGCTCATTCATTCCGTTTTCACTCCCATTCTTTTTTCAAGTCTTCTTTGCGTTGACACGAAAACTTAAACCGCTTCTCTTCTGCAACTTATTTTGCACCGCTCTTACTCTCAGCCCGTCATCTTAAATAATGAAAGCTTTAATTTTGATTCGAAATGTTTCAAAATCAATATTGTTCAATTTTAAATGCAAGGTCTTTAAAAGTTTGAAGTATACTTGTCAATTTTTTTATTTTGTTTCGCTATTCTTTTTTTAAGCATTTTTTGTTAGATCCCCTCAAAAACAAAGATAAATAGTGAAAATTTTTATATTATATAATTTTTTGACGTCACACTGTAATTATACTTGAAGGGTGGAAATATATCATTAAATAACCAACATAATCAGAATTTTTTAGAAAAGCGAAACAACATACTGTGAAATCGAAATTACCACTTAAAGATTAGACATGTTGCTGATTGAAGCCCGCACAAATTTAATTAGAAAAAGTTACCCAGTTTCAAGGAAATAAAAGTGTCAGTTCCCACTAAGTTACACTGACCTAAAATTAGAGCAGGCTCAACTGCGGATTGCGATAAAAAATATAAAATCGTCAGTTTTAATAGAAATTCAAATTTACACTTGAGATATTGAGATTCTGATTGCGGGTGGAAAAAAAATGATTTAAAAAAGTTAGCCAATTCACAGTAAATTATCCAAGAACTTTGAGGTTACAATTTCGCAGGATTTAAAAATCGACTTTCAATAGAAATTTAAAATCGAATTCTCAATTTTTTTAAAAATAAAAACTTTCTCCTGAGATATGAAGACGCCGATCGATGCTAAAAAGAAAAAAATATATTGCCACGCTAAAATTTTAACTTATCAACGTATATTATTTTAAGAATATTGTATGCAATAAACCCATTTTCAGAAAAATGTTGTTTATTTATGCACTACCACACTTCACTTATAAAAATTATACGATTTTAAATTAGAGTATTAGCAATGCAGAGTGATTTCGAATTTCTGACCAATTTTCCGGTCAACAAATAAATTCACACTCATTGCCCGGTTCCCCTAGGTTTGATAATTTGTATAAATTGTATACTAAATTGAATCTTGAATTTGAAAATATATTTAGAAGAATTTATTAAATTAAAATATAATAAAGTGTATTTTTTTGTACTCTTTCAGATTAAATTCTTTTAAATTGTAAGGCCTCGAATTTCGAGACTTTAGTTTGTCTGAATTTTCTAAAATCTAATGGTTTCAAATAAGGATTTCCTAGATATTGAAAAGACATCGAAATTTTGTGTGAAGATGGGCAGAATTCTCGATATGAGGGATTTTGGTGATTTTTGAAATTTTTGCGGAAAAAAGATGGACGGACTGTGGTACCTGATAGAAACGTTTCTTACCATATTCCAGACGTAAAGCAGAATGTGTACAATCCCATAAAATAGCCAGATAGTGAAAACTAGTGGCTTCCATGTTAATTCCATTCTTGTAACTGCCCATCCCTTAGCAAGTAGAAGCAGCAAAAGCATAAATGAGGTCTGAAAAAGAACCCCGAGATTTACTATCAGTTTTAATAAAAATCCACTACCAATATTTAATTATTCCTTTACACATATTCTTGAAAACAATACATAATAAAATAAAACCTTCCTCACCCTAGAAAGGATATCAAAAATGTCCCCGGCGACTTCGAGCTGTTCGTATCCAACGCCATCGAAAGCGAATTTCAGTACATGAATCAAAATCAGACACAGAGCTATAAATTCCAAGAGCAAACTGGCTGTGAATAATCTTGTAACTGGATGTCTCTGTAGTCTCACTGCGTATAATTGCAGAGGAACTAAGATTATGTAGCACAAGAAAAATAGTAGGTAGAGTTCGATGGTGTTCTGTCGGTCATAGGAAAACTGATAGGTCAAAGTATTTAGGCTGCTGGTGTTTGGATTTCCATTTACTAGCCAGATATCGTAATCTAACTTCTCGTGTTTGTCGTAATGTTCCCATTGGCAGGTTGTCATGTTTCTGTAGCACGAAACTAGGCTGATGTACCAAAAATTTGGTTGCCAGACGTTTTCAATACTAAACGTGAATTGATAATTCTTTATTACGTTCCAGGGTTGATCTTCCTCATCTGAACATAGTTTGCCTTTTGGACAAGGCACTCGCCTGAATAAGAGAAATAATAATTCCTTAGTTTTTTTATTCACAAATTTATCTTGGAAAAATGAAACAATATAGAGTTTAAAAGTATTATTTTTTGTCGACTCGAATCTCAGAGAAAATTCCCGGTTTTTCAACATTTTTCTTTAAATTTGCAAAATCAAGCCTTCAAATATGATGTATTTTTAATTTGGGTCAATCCAAATATGACAGATTAATGATGAATCATTCAAAATTGCAAAGTTTCTAAATAGAATTGATTAAAAATAAGAGACTTTCAATTTCCAAATCAAAAAGTTCAAATTAAAGCCTTCAAAATTTATCAATGATTTTAAATTTGAAAATAGTCAAAATTTGAGATTTACAACTCAAAACTGTTCAAATTAAACAATTTTGAATTTCATTTGCTTAAAATTGTAAAAATTCCAACTGGAGTCGTGGCAATTTTAGAGAATCTCAAATGTTACTTGCTCGAAATTGCATAATTTCATGTTATATATTTTGTATTTGTCACTATTTTTGATTATGAAGAACAATCTTTATGTGCGTGAGAAACGTGAAACTGTTGCCGAAAACTCTAGCTTGCATTAATAAGCAACCTATGATATTCTTTTGTATGAAGTAATCAATTTCAGACAGAATACTCTTTTAAAGAAGCTAAATAATTCAATTTAATAGTTATACAATAAAATTAAATTAATCAATATGAAATAAGAAAGCACAACTTTTTGTCGCAGTGAAATACATATTATTTTACTGTTCATACTTTATAAGTATTATATAGTTATTTTTTAGATAAAAGTGTAATTACATTATCCTTTAATATCTACTTCATTTTTATCTTGACACTATAAGTAGCTACTTCAAATGAAAGTAATTCAGCACTCAACCTTTTCCTGAATACTAATTTAAAAATGTGTTCAAATTAATATTTTTTCTTCTAAAATCATAATAAGAATTTAATTAAAAATATTTTTAAGTATCAAATAGTATTTATTCATTAGTAATTGTTTGATCGTATTAATATATCACTGAAAATAGCGTCCTCCCATAGGGACAAGTTAAAAAATAATTTCAATGAAAGCTATCAAATTTCAGCAATATTAGAAATGATAAACTTTTTTGTTTTAAATTATTCAACCTTGAACATAACATGAAAAGCTATGAATCATTCCATTTTTAACGTTTTTAATTTTATTGAAGAACTTTAGCGTTTCAGTTGCAAACTTATTCATATGAAGGTTGACAGTGAAAGGTATAGATGCTAAAAATAAACCATTTCGAAAACAAGTAATCCGCATACCTCAAAAAATCCTGGCCTTCCTCGTTGCATTTAGAATCATATGAACTTTGATTCAAAGTACGAAACATCATTGCACAAGCCCTGCTTTTGTCTCTAACTCCACGATTACTATAATACTCCAAAAAATGATCACGATCCAAGACAGCAAGTGTGACAGGCACCGAAAAGTTCACTTTTGAGGTTATATTTCCAAAAATGTAACCATACGTCTCTTTTTGTCGATGCTGATCCGTTTTTTGAAATCCATACTTGTTTAAAAATCGGAAGAATTCGTTGGTTTCAAAAGTTCCACTAATATGCGTACAGGTGACAATTTTCAGTTGAAAAAAGAAAACAAAGCAGACCAAACAGGACATGAGTCGAGCTGTCAAAAATTTCGTTCCGTGCACCATTTTCCGTTTTTTGGACGAAGTTAATCTCAAATTGATCACTGTCAAGACAGAAATTGCACTATGAAGTTTAACATTTCTCTGTGCGGAATTTAGGAAAGTTTGATGATTTAACTTTCATCCAGGAAGTGACAGACTATAATGTTTTTTCCAGCACTCTGCTCCAAAAAGACATGATCGCGCAATCAGCGTAATTTTACGATTCCAAACGCAGCATTTGAGATTCAAGAGTGAATCCGAAAAAGTGATAAAGATGAACACATTTGACAAATAATTGTTAATGTTTCATATGCACGGTTTAAAACGTCACTTTCTTATTGATTTTCCCCGCCCAGATGCACTAAAGTTTCATTTTCGACGAATCCGATTTTTTCAAAATCAATAGACTTTAAGCACTGTTGCAAAGAACACATCATGGCTGTTTATTCCTACTTAGATAAAAGAGGAAGATAATAACAATTTTATAACTTGTGTTCACTGTTGTTCAAGATACACATTTTATGACAAATGCACACAAACAAGACGGACTCTTCCACGTGGTATGTGCGTGTGCGCGCGCAATGTGGAAAAAAATGAACGAACGAACGAACGCAAGTAAACTATCGATTCTCGAATCATCGATTCATCGACATTTCAAATTCAAATTTCACGCAAAAACGTTTATTATATTCATATTAGGTATTTTCACTTAACCACAATCTAACTTTACTTCATTGAGTGCTGAGGGGAAAAAAGTGGCCCAGATACATGGGGACTGGTTCATTTCTGCCCTATTTCGTTAATATCTTCGTGAAAACTAATTTTTTCTATGTAAATGTATTCGGAAATGAGTTTTTATTTTCAAGAACTATGTGTGGAAATTATAAAATGATAATAATTATTATTTATTAAGAAGATATTACAAAAATGAAGTCTTGTCCCATGCATTTGGTACCATTGTTTTCCCCTCAGCACTCGACGAAGTGAACTTCGTTGGCAATTAAGTGAAAATGCCTAATTATTACTTGCATCATGGAGAATAGACATAAGGAGACCAAAGTAGTGTAACCGAAAATGAGCAAATTTTTGTTGTATGATAATGTTTGAAATACTTCCCGTTCCCGTGCCAGGCGCTAGTGTCGCACGCGTATTGAGCGGCGGCTGTTTTTGTTTTGTTGACATTGACAGATTCTGAATTATTCACGATTCTAATATGTGATTTACAGAGGTAAATGGTCATTGACATAAAACAAGAGTTGAATAATTTAAATAATTTTATCCACCGCGAAGCATCTTTTTTTGAAGTGTGTGTGTGTGTAACTGTAGAGATCCTGCAATGGACGAGATAGGTACTTTTGAATTATTGCGTTAACGAATTGATATAACCTTTGCGTTACGAACATTTAAATAGAGAATAATTAAGATTTTGATTTCAACGTGAAAGTCAGGATTATTGTATTTGATAAATATTGAATTTTTCATCAGTTTAAAATGCACCAAAGGTTTCCTTTTGAATACATGACTCAACAAATTGTTTAAATGATTTAGGAATTTTGTATTTATGCTTGAGCCTTGAGGTTATATTTACATGGACCATGACGGCGGCCATCTTTACGCGTACCACACTAGCGCCGCGCTCGAGAAGATCTAGCATTTCGATGCGTTATTGTACATCCGACAGAAAAATTCTCGTTTTTGGTGAAGTCAATGTACAGGACTTTGGTCTCCTTATGTCTATTCTCCATGACTTGCATATTCAACAATTTTGATATTACTTCAATCTTATTTGCTTATTATCAACTATATTCAAATATATGTCACTCTGATTGAAAGATGTTTTTTTGTTCTTTTTAAATTTTGAATTAAATATTTTTTGAAGCACTTTCTTGTTTTTAAATGTTTTATTTTTTGTTAAAGTACTTTGACACAATTTTGAGCACATTGTTTATTAATTGAATTATTAAACGAGCCAAAATTTGTTGATAAAATTACTATTTATCACCTTCTATCACTCTGTAGGCTGTGTCCTGCAAATATGAGTACGAATTAATCTGAATGAATTTACTAAAAGTTATCTCCTGACTACTGTTTAATCTCAGCTATTTAGACTATTTAGAGGAACACTGAAGTCTATTATTCTCCTAGATATCCCAGAGCTTTCTAAAAATGTGATTGAATGATTCTTCGTTCTTCTACATCATAGTTGCAATAGAATACAAGTACAATATAATTTTATAATGCAATATACAAGTAGAAAAAAAAATCAAATTTAATTCAAAATATTTGAGTTTTCACGTTTTATTCCTTATTAAAGATAAAACATAATTGTGTAGCATAATTAGAGTTTACAAACTGTACAAACATCATCCGACTATTAATAATTTTTTTTATTGAAAAATTTTTGAAAACCTAATTTTCTTTTAATTAAATAGCTAGAAATGTATTATTGATTGAAATTAGTAACGATTTTCACTAGAAAATAATGAAAACTCACTGATTAACATTTAGAGAGTAGGTATATCTATAATAAAATAATTACAACTGAAATAAATTAAATGCTTTTAGACCAATACTATAGGCAAATATGTACTCGATTATATATATTCAATTTACTTCCTGTGAAATACATGACATGAAAATATTAAAAAATTTAAATGACTTAGAATTTTCGTGACATTCGATATTTTATGAAAATTAATGAAATTTGCACAAAGTATTAAATATAACGAGAATTTCATGAAAGTTTGTCAGATTTGCTTCTTAAAGTTTGAGTAATTATCCAGATATAATAATTACTATTAGATACCCCACGAATGAATAACAGTGTAATTTTTATGTAATTTCCACGGATTTTCTCTAATTTTTAGGAAACTTAAATATGAAGATTTTATACAATTTCTGTGAGACCCACAATAAATTATTTCATATTTTTTAATTATACTGGGATTTTCGTGAAATATTCACGTAATTAAATAACAATTTTATCGAGATTTCATTGAAGATTCTATATAACAAATAATAATAATGCATATTACATGTAATGTATATGGGTAATTGTCTAATTGTAGGCAAATTTTAGCACCTACAGTGGCAATCATATTATTATTAGGAATTGAATATTTCATAATGGAAATTGATCTTATCACATGTAAAAATTTTTAATCCAAAAGGGACAGTCACGAAAATAAGAAATAATAATGAATCCATGCGCACGCGCATATAATCAGTCGTACGCTGTTCTATTGTACCGTACGATAATGATGCGAGAAAAATGTTAAAGTTGAACCTTTTTTAACGTTTATAAAAAAATAACAGATTTTAATTATAAAAAGTCACCTACTTATGAAAGAAAACACCGCTAAGCAAGTAGCGAAATGGCTTTTATAATTTTTTTTCACCCCGAAAATGGTTTTGAACACACGTACGGGAATGAAGTTTTTGTTGTTAAGATGCACTTTTCAGTTTTAATATCGGATTCACAAAAAACAGAGTTAATATTTTAAGCTCAATTTTATAAAATCTTGTATGAAACGATACGTCTAATATTTCTGTATTTATTACTCAGCTGTAACTACAATATTTTACTAGAAAAATAGACGTACGGTAATGACGTCTGAAATGGCAAAAATTGAGGGACAGACTTGAAGACTTTTGCAATATTATTTATTTGACTTAAAAAATGTACATACATTAAATTTAGGTTCATGTAAAGCTTAGAAACTTGATGCGTTAAGCGTTTTTCAGGGTTCTGTTAAAACAAAGGAGAAAATCAGTTTATCCTTGTGTTGAAATATTTATTTGAGGTAAATGAATATATATGTACTTTGAATGGAAAAAAAAATATTTTTCATCATACCTCAATCGAAAATTCGACTTTCGATGCCTGTGGAGCGGGTCGAAAATCGAATTTTCAACCCTAGGGAAGAAAGTGACAGATAAATGCAAATGGCAGTGTTTCACACCGCTATTTGCTTCGTTCAAGTATGCGCAAATAATTGATTAAAATGCGTCCGAATCTATTTAAATAATCGAATTCATTGAATCAAATAAATGTTTGAAAATATAGCCAAAGAATTCAGTTCTTTAGATCAACAAAAGATATGTGTTTGGTTTAAATAAAAATTACGACTGTGAAAGAATATTTTCTTGATGCTAAGAAATAGGATTCAAGTAAATGCATTTACCAATTTTTTGGTATACAACATTTATTATTCTTATTCAGCGTTCCCATATCTCGGGAGCAAGTTTTTTTCTCGTGTAAAAAATGGAAAATTCGATTTTTAATTTCTATCGAAAGCCGATTATTAATACCTGTGAAATTGCAACCTCTATGATTTGGCTAACTTTTTGAGATAAAATCTTTTTCACTCGCATTCAGAAACTCAATATTTTGGAAGTAAGTTTTAATTTCTTTGAAACTGACTATTTTACATTTTTTATCGCAATCCGCAGCCGAGTCTGTTCCATTTTATGGTCAGTATCACTTCGAGATTGTCAACTGACACATCTATTTCTTCGAAACAAAGGATAACAAATTTTTTGGGCTTGAATCAGCAACGCGTCATCTCGGAAGTAAATTTTTATCTAATCTTTAAGTAGTAATTTCGATTTTACGTAATGTTTTTTCGCTCTCCTGAACAATTCCGATTTGTTGCTTATTATATCTAGTTCTCTAGTGCAACCCTTCATATATGCAGTGGTATAAAAAAATATGAATTTTAATTCACGCTAAAATTTTAGCAAAATAATAATGTTTTTCCTCTTCAGGATCGATATTTCTTGAAATTATTTTTGATCATATATTTTTTTCTGAAGAAGATGATTTTCTTCTTTTTACAGGCGTTTCAGCGAAAAATTGTCTGTCACCGTGCGATACCGTCACACTAAATTTAGATTTTCTCGAAACAGAATAATTTTTTTGTATCAAATATTTGTTATTCTTATTCAGCGTCAGTGCCACTTTGAGATTGGCAAATTCCGCATATATTTCCTCGAAACTATAGATAACTTTTTCTGATCAACCATTTTTGACCTCAATTCAGCAACACTTCAGCTCAGGAGTGGACTTTTGATTTATGTCGAAATGGTGATTTCGATTTTAAAGAAGACTTTTTAGCTCTCCTGAAAAATTCCGATTTTGATGATTATCTAGTTCTGTACTACCATCCTTCATTTGGCATTTCAATGTTATTGTTATGAAAATTAACTGGAGTTTTATTCAATTCCTGGAAGATCCGCAAACTTTTATGGAACTGTTATGAGATCTTTGGGATTTTCATGGAATTTCTCTGAAGGTTTTAGAAAATATCCAAGGAAATATTGTAGAATTATTGCGTGGGTCACCAAAATTACATATAGAGTTTCCGCGCAGTTTATATGGAATTTTGGCAGAATTTGCATGGAATTTATTTAATACTTCAAAAGAGATTTCATATGGAATTTTTATAAGACTGACATGTAATCATAAATATTCCAGAGGAAATTTTATGGAATTTCTCTAGAATTCTCAGTAGCTCTACATAGTGATTTTATAGGCTTTCCTATAGAGCAGCCTGCCCAGAGAGGGGAAATCGACTCAAAGCCCACATGTTTGAGTTCCACCGCTTCCCTCTGCTCAGCTACAGCGGCTGAACAGTTTCGACAAAATTTCTCCTCTCTGGACAGGCCTGCTATGGAGTTTAGTTTGACGAACCTTCATAAAAATATTCGGATTTCATATAATTTGTATGGAAATTTATGGAATTTCTATGCAATCTTCTTAGACATTTCATAGAATTTCCGTTCACTCATTTTCTATCATATTTCCAAGACGTGTTTCCTTGACGTGTTTAACACAAAAGATTATTTAAACACAAGAGCCTGCATGAAAAAATGCATGGACGTGAAGGAAGTTATAGAGTAGTATGCCAGAACAGAAAAGTGTGGCGACAACTAGTTTGTAAACAGAGTGACAATAGAGTGAATGATGACTGAAACAAAGACCTAGGATACTAATGAGCCCAAGTGGGGAACCATGCATAACAACCTTGTGAGGCTCCTCACTTGGGGTGATCGCTAGAGAGATTGATCAGCAAACTGGGTCGGAGCAGTGTTGCGGAATGAACGTGTCATTTGAATAAACAACACGAGAATTCCAGATCAATCTAAAACATCTATACCTTACACCTATATACCTTATACCCATATACCGACCTACTTTATACCTATATATATTCACTATTTTCCAACCGAGAAAGTCACGCCTACCCCGAAAGGGAAATGGCTTAATGGTATAATAATAATAATAACTACTAGAAGCAATCTAAAATTATTTTAATTTGTCAGCCCTGCTTTAAAGTCTTTTTTAAAATTTTTTCGACGAAAAAAACAACCATCGCAGATTTTGCAACATTAATTTTAGACAGTAAAAGTGACTGCACGCATCTAGTTAAAAAAATTTAACTAACCGACTTAAATAAATTATTTGTGTCCACAGAACGAAAAAAATCGATAGACTCTCGCTTTACGTTACTTTACAATATTTAATAAACCCCTCACTTGATACAAAAATTCAAAATATAAAACACCTAACCCCGGCCAAAAAATATAAACTCGCCTGAAAATAATTAAAAACCCCAAAACTCAAATATGCCAGTATCCACCCTAATAAGTCATGATTATAAACACGCTCGAAGCATCGAGCATGAGCATCCCATTCCCACTCACACTAACCCAACACCCTCGTGTGAGTGTGACAGTAGCATTAGTGAATGAATTCTGTCGGCCGGGTTTCTTCATTCAGGTGCGTATTTTGTCTACTGCTAGCCAATGACTGCAAAAAGCACTTTTCGTCGCGCCCATTTCCTGATCCACTCCTTTTTTGCCCATTACATCTTTTCCATATCTCCACTCCACTTCTTCTCTTTATGCTACTTCCTGAAATGGACACTTTGTGTCCCCGAATTTTTCAAATTAAATTTATTTTTCTTGCAAGTGGAGCAGCTAGAAGCGTGTAGTAGAATAGAATCTATTGCCATTGCGTCGGGTCGGGTCTCGGCCGTGGCTCGGGTTGTGGATCAGCCTCAGGGCTGTGAAGCTCGACATTGCGGTTTCTATACGTATAGAATATAAATTACATAATTTACGTAAAGTCTGCAAAATTCCCAAATGAAAAAAATACATGAATTTTGCACATAAAAAAATATCATGAATGGAATTTATTTATTATTTTCATTTGAATGTTTTTTTTTGTCCTGAAAATCTTATATTAAAAAGAAAGACGTTTTTGTATGTATTAGGCTTATAATAATGTATATATTGGCCTAACTCATGTCTCTTTAGAAGATTATGGTCCAGTTTGATTTAGAAGTAGGTCTTTATGCCTGTTTTTTCAAAATTCAATAAAGCTAAGAACTAGCTCGGAAGTACTTTCTTGTTTTTTTTTTCAATTGTTGTATTAAAAAGTAAAAATTTTCGTTTTTTGAGACTTACAGAATATTCCTTTCATGGTTCGATAAAGTTAAGTAATAGCTGGAAAGCACTTTCTTGTGTTTTAAAGAATTAATTTATTGCTTTTTTAAATTCTTTTAGTAGATGGTTGCTAGTTTTTAAGGGCTCCTTTCTCAATTCGATAGAGCTAAATAATAACTCGAAAAAAATTATTGTTTTTTTTTCTAATTAAAAAATAAAAAAGTTATGCAACGCATTTTGAGTCAAAATGGGCATCTTGGAGGCGCGCCGTATCTTTCAAAAGAGTTTTTTTTTTTGAAGGGGTTGTTTTTTTCACGATGTTCCTTTCATTGTTTGATGACCTAAGTAATCGCTCAAAAGTATTTACTTGTTCAAAAAAATTAATGCGTTAAAATGTTAGACAGTTTTATGTGTCTCCTGCAAAATTTGAGTTTTTATACAATGTAAACATTCTACAGAATGACTGAATTTTTTCATGTGGCAAAACAGATATTGAACTTTAGCAACCTCAAATGTTGAATGCTTAAAATAGAAAAAAAATCATCAAACGTCACTGAAACTTAAAAAATTATGAATATATACCTAAAATTCACAAATTTTGAATCACCGAACATATATTTTTTATCAGGACAAAATTTTTAAATATTATGAAGAATATTGACATTTAAAAAATATTTTTTAAAAAGTAAAAATCACGAGACATTGGAAAAGGGCAGGAGTGTGATTTAAATCAAATTATTTACGTTTATGTCACAGCGGTGCATCCCCCCATGAAACGTTGAAAAGGGATATCGGAGTTACCTGTGTCCTAAACTGTTTATTTAACCAGTAACAGGGGCACCTCCCCCCACAAAATATTGGTAAGGGTATTTGGGACTTGGAATTATTTCTGTGACTAGTCACATAAGCGCCTTCCCACCTCCAAGAGACATTTAAAAGGAGTTGGTGTGTGCGATTAAAATTATTTCTATTATTAGTCACAGGGGTGTCTTCCCCCACACCAGTCATTATGAAGAAATAGGGGTGTGCCTTAAATTATTTTAAAAATATTTAAAAAGTCTAAAAATATTTATGAATAATAAAAATCAACACTTTTTGCCGTATAAATATAGTTCATTTAACTTCAAATTTTGATTCTAATGTAAAAAATGCCTTAGAAAAATTTCATTCAGATGAAAATCAATCATAAAGAAAAGGTAAAATTTTTTTCATGCTAAAAATTAATGATACTCTTTCAATGAAAATTCGTACAACAAGGTATATAGTATCAAAATGTTATACTAAAAGAATCAATCAACATTCTTGTTTGTTTTTTAATTAATTAAGATTACCTGCCATTAATCTTCATCTACTGTAGCGTAGTGCACTATTTTAAAAGGAAAAGGCCACTTTGGTCACTCTAATTCATCTTAGTTTAGATTTTATCAAAGAAAAAAAAGAAAATTTAATTAACCAATGTGAATGAGACAATAATCCGAAGAGACATAAGAAGCCATAGAAACACGAGAGCTTGCATGAAAAACATGCATGGACGTGAAGGAAGCTAGAGTAGTATGCCAGGACAGAAAAGTGTGGCGACAAATAGTTTATAAAAAGAATGTGAGTAGAATAAATGACGCCTGAAACAGGGACCTTGGATACTAATGGGCCCAAGTGGGGAACCACACATAACAATTTTGTGAGGCTCTTCACTTGGGGTGATCGCTAAAGAGATTAATGAGCAACCT
This sequence comes from Andricus quercusramuli, assembly GCA_932178445.1. Lineage (NCBI taxonomy): Eukaryota > Metazoa > Arthropoda > Insecta > Hymenoptera > Cynipidae > Andricus > Andricus quercusramuli. Next base: position 302,780 of record CAKNXH010001180.1, read on the forward strand.
GGGTCGGAGCAGTGTTGCGGAATGAAAGTCTCATTAAAATAAATAAATTTATTTAAATAAATATAATAATATAATAAATAATATAATATAATAAATAAATTATAATAATAAATAAATTTTCCAACCGAGCAAGTCACGAAAGGGAAATGGCTTAATGGTATAATAATAATAATAATAATGTATGAAATCTACAGTAATTTATGGTGCGAAAATGCTCAGTATTAGACTTTACACTCTTTCCCCTATTCCCCTATTTTCAAGAAACTTCGCAAGTCACGCCTACCCCGAAAAGGAAATGGCTTAATGGTATAATAATAATAATAATTCCCTTTTTTCATGTTTTTTTCTCTCTCAAAATGCAAACTGAATTAATAGAAACCAACAAGAGTTTGAAAATCTAATTATTTTATACACAATTCTACTATTTTGGTAAAAAATTATATTTTTCGTTCGAAAATTCAACTAGTTTGTTAAAGAATCGTCTTTTTGAATAGAAAATGTCTCTTTTTTGTAGAAAAGTCATCTTTCTTATTCGGAAATTAACATTTTTTTTTGAAAATTCAACTAAAAAATTCGTATTTTTTGGCATTAAATTTCAACTGTGTGGTTGAAAATGCAAGTTTTTTGGTTGCAGTGTGGCATTTTTTTCTTTGAAATTTCTACCATTTGAGTGAAAATTCAACTATTTGGTTTAAATTTCAAGTTTTTGTTGAAAAATTGTCTGATTTGCTTGAATATCAAACTATTTGGTTCTAAATGCAACTGTTTGGTGGGAAAAAATTTTTTTTCGTCGAAAATTCACCTTTCTTGGTTGAAAATTAACTTTTGTCTTGAAAATTTGTCTTTTCCATAGAAATAAAAACAAAATTTTTTCTAAAACATTAGACTTTCTGGATTAAAAACTCAACTCTTTTGATGAAAATTGATCTCTTTTTTGTTGTTACAAATTCATCTCTTCTCTGGTGAACATTTCACTTTTTTTGTTTATAAATGCGGCTGTATGGTTTACAATTAATAATCTGTTTTGGTTGATAATTGAATTGTTTTGTTGAAAATAATTTTTTTAAACTGAAAGTTGAACTATTCCATTCTTGATTGAAAAATGTATCTATTTTCAGTAGAAACTTCAACTATTTGGTTGAAAATTCGTCTCGTTCGGTAGAAAATCAATCTTATTGGATAAAAAATGAATCTATTTCGTTAAAAATTCATCTATTGTGTTGAAAATTCATCTCTTATGGTAGAAATGTTATCTTTTTTGGTGAAAGATGCAACTGTTTGGTTGAAAAATAATAATCAGTTTTGATTGAGGATTCAACTATTTTGTTGAATATTCGACTTTTTTGTTTGAAATATTAACTGTTACATTTTTCGTCGATAATTCATTTCTTTGGCTGAAAATTGAACTATACTTTGTTAAAAGCTAATTTTTTGGTTAAAGATTCATCATTTTAGTTGAAAATTCATTTATTTGTATAAAAATGTATCTATTTTTTTGAAAAATATTGGTTTCAACTAAAAATGTAAGAATTCCATTTTTGGTTAAAAATTTATCTTTTTTAGTAGAAACTTCAACTACTACTTGTTTGAGGATTCATTTATTTTGTCGAAAATTCGTGTTTTTGGTAAGAAAAATAATTTGTGTTGTTGTTAAAAATTCATCTATTATTATTATTATCTTCTTTTTTGCTTAAATTAGTCACTTTTTCACTTTTTTCCAGTTATATTAGTCTGCGGTAGCCCTGACTTTCTATCTTATTTTTTTATAGATGTGTGGTGTAAACGCTGAAGTTAATTGCAAATCTTCCATCATCCATCTAAATTATATGCAAAGTGCTTCAATCCAGTATACTGTGCGAGAATAAAATCGGCGCATGCGCACTTTAGACTTTAGAGATACGTAAGCCGGAAAAATGAAAATATTTTTAACAATTCTTTTTAAAAAATTATCAGGGATTCGAACGAAATTAAGGGGAATTTTGGGATATTTACCAATTATTTCGAAATTTACAAATATTTGAATAAAAAATAAGCTCAGTCTAAAAAAGTATCAAAAGATAATGAGGGTACGAAAAGATAATGTCAAAATTATGTGGTAATCATATTTTATGGAAAAAATGAAGAGAAACGTACATAGCGTAGTTTTTAGGTAAATTATATTCAATTTACAGAAATAATTATAGAATAATTTGACCGAAAACCACTTATAGGGGATCGGAAATTTGATGAAAAAGTGTAAAAATGGCTAAATAATTCCCTCCAAGTGTTATTGTATCACAAACAGCTATTTTTTCCAACAGCGCACGCAATATTGCAGCAATGTTGCAACAATGTTGTGAAATAATATTGCAATGTTGACAGGGTGAATGAGATAGAACATGATCTCATTCGCTGACCCAGTTTTGGCGGCAAGATCTCAAAAATAATACTATATTTATGCACGATTTTTGCATAACATTGTTGCAACATTGCTGCAATATTGCAAGCTGCTGCGGTTTTCGGTAGATTTTGAGCTCGGTAAAAAATCCCTCGATGTTTACTAAAAATTATTACAAAGTATACCAGAAACATAACAGAAGTGTTATTTAATAGATGCATAACACTGTTATAACTACAACTGTTACAGATTTGTTACAGAACTTATGTGTTCTCGAAATGTTACAAAATCCGTTTAACATATATATGTTGGCAAAAAAAGTTGTCACTATATGATGTTCTGTAACAGATGAATGTAAAACTATTTTGTATCCGTGTTTCCTGGAATACAACAGTACGGTATTATGTGCAACGTGCCAAAGAATAAATGAGACATGCCCAACCCTGGACTCGGGTTTGCCATCATGCGTGGGGTTGGGTGCGGGGTGTGCGGTGCGGGACAAGGACTGGGGCGCTTCCTGTAGTTGTCCGAAAGAGCGAAAGAGTACGAACGAACGGTGTACTTGGAGTGAGTGAGTCTAGCACTGCAAGTCGAACGCGTACCGACTGAACGAATGTCTTTTCAATGTAACGAAAATGGTGAACTGTGCGAAAAAGTGGGCATCGAGTAAAAACTTGGATAACACGGACCATGACAGAGGCTTCGGAGGAGTAAGTAATATGTCCGAAATGCTAAAATCTCGAGAAACCCTCAAGTCTCCCAATCATTGCGATCTCACGACAGGGCTAGGTTCTGCTCGTTCTGCTCTCTGCTAGCTGCGTCTCCTCCATTTTAGATGTTATTGGAAAAGCAGCCGTACTCCTACATAGAGATCATAGATTCAACCTCTTTTCCCGCAAGATTTTTCACCACCTTTTCTCCGGGTATTTCCCTCGAATTGACAATCTTGACAGTCGCCCGCCTCGATCTGTATCACGTTTTTTCTTCGCCATTCGGCGAGACCACGCATGAATCTGCTGCTGGTCTATTGTCTATGGCGTGTATCATATGTCATCGCGTGTACCAAGTACCTGTCTGTGTCTTCCCTCTAATTTTTTTATTTTACGAATTATTAGAATGATTCAACGCGCTCCCTAGACTCCCACGAAAACAAAACTAGTTTGCTGGATTTGAAAACGTCAATCGTCAAGTGACACTTTCATTTTCAGCTGATCGAAACTGTCAAGTTCTGACTAAATTTGGTCGGACTTCTAGGTTTTCAAGTTTTTTTTCCAAATGACAGGCACTGGGACTAAAATCTCTCCACATTTTGATCATTTCAGATTGTCAAAGAATATTTCTGTTCTTCTTCAGAGAGAATTGTTTGTTGTTTTTGGTCAAAAGACTTAAAAGGGACAAGTGATTGACATGAGACAAAAATGGTGGATGTGAGAATTTTTCTATTTTTGGGACCTTTAGGTACTTCAAATTCCCTTTTTAAAGACATTTTTTTTCATGGGGTGAATTATGTGTTCAGATGTGTTTGTTTTATTTGAATCTATTTATATAGAAACATTTAGATGGTATTTAACCTCTGTATAAGTATTTCAGGATTTTTGTTTACCTATTGTATAAAGAATTATTCATAATCTGAAGTGCTTACTTTGTGTCATTTTTATTTCGTTTAAATATTTGGCGAGACTTATCGGATTAGCAATGAATAATAATTGATTTAACAACTTAATTTTAGATTAGAAACTGTCGATTTCATGTGCATGCTCCAAAAATTTATAGGAAGTGGAACAAGGTTTATATTCATGATGCATTTTACTTGCTTCGCTAATAGGTTCTATTCTATAACATTAAAATTGAGGTCGTTTTTAAAAAGGGGCCTAACCACAAAAATATAAATTTTCAGAAAAAAAATAAACATAAATATGAATATGAATTAATAATTATATGAATGCATAAAAATTAGGCTAATAAACATTATTTCAATTTTTCTGAATCCTTTTTATTATTCAGAATTTTTTTTAGAACTGTTCAGGAAAATTCAAATAATACAGAAACATTTTAACCTTAGTTGAAGCTCTTTCATGAGGGACATTCATCAAAATTTTTTAATTTTTGTGATCTCAGATCTGTTTTTGACAACAAGAGAACAGTTCATGATTTAGCTTGTATTTTTTGTTTACAAACGTGTTTTCTAATTAACTTTAGTTTTTTATTTTATTTAATTATCGTCCTTTCATGTGGATGAACTTATTTTCATTTTGTTTAGGTAGACTTACGCAGTTTTTCTTGTATTTTAAATATTAACCTCTGATATCATATTTCGTAATCAGTTTTGAGGTAAATTTTACATTATTAATATTCTTTTTATTACATCATTCAGTAGAGAACATATAATAGGCCCTTTTTGACAAACAGCTTCAGATTTGGAATACTTTGATTAAAAAGTTAGAAACGCACAAGTTGCCATGTTGTTAATTTTATATTATTTTATATGATAGAATTATATATATTCTATTATGGTATTTTTATTTTCTATATGTATTCATTAATTAACTGAATTATATTAAAACCGTAAAATTGTTACTTTTGAGGTTTAATGACAATTATTTAAAGACACCTCAATAAAATCGATATCAAGTAAGCAAATTAATTGTATTCGTCTTTATCAAACACACCAAAAATGAAAATCATGAAATCACGAGCTTGTGTTTGAAAATTGATTAAATTTTGAGGGATTTAATTATCTAAATCTTAAAAATGTTTTTAGTTTAAAACATTTTTAACCCGAAAGGCCTTCACTACAAAATTGTTTAGCTTTGTATAATTTGTGAATTTCCATATTTTTACTATTTTAGTTTTGTACATTTTAAATTAGAAAGTTTGCGAGGTCAAATTGTTAAATTTGAACCGTGAAAATGTGAGATTCTTAGAATTTATACGCCTTAAATTTGAAATAATTTAATGTTGAATGTTTTTAAATAAAAATTGATGAACTTTTGCGGGTCTCAACTTTGAATAATTAAATTATAAAAACTTCATTTAAAATGTATACAATAAAGCGTTATTTAGGGAACAACTAATAATATAATTCAATTTCAAATTGTCTACATGAACGCGAATAGAATTAAAAAATAATTTCAAATTTTTCTATTTCTACCGTTTTCATATTAAATATCTTTTTGTAGTATTTTAGACTGGATGTTTTTATGTTCTTTCAAAATTAAATCAAGGAATTTAGAATATATTAATTTCAAATTTCCAAATTTGATACTAATTGAAAAATAATTCAACGCTCAGCGCTTCCACTTTGAAAATGTTCCATTTTTATCCTCACCAGTTTAAAAATTTAAATAGATATTATAATTACTGTATCATCTAGTTCCCTTTTTAAAGTGATTGTTGTTTTAATAATAAATATGATCCATTTCAAGAAAAACTTTGATAATATATTTAAGTTTTGAGTGAAATTGTTATCTGATTAGAACTGAATAATGGATAGCGGCGTAATTTTTACATCGGTTTTATTCGGGGATTCCTTTTTGATTCTAAATGTTTTTTATTTTCCTGTTTTAATTATTAATATCATCCTATTTAAATTTATTTTTTCTTCTAATAGAATTTGGAACAAATATGGCGGAAAATGTCGATTCTAAGTGCGTGCTTCCGAAAATTCAAGAGATAGGTTCATATATTACAAGCTGGACCTTGCATTTTTTATGAAAAATTTAAATTGTCAAACTCATTCAATACCAAAATGTAATTTGTATTTTGTAAAACTGGTATATTTTTAAAAACTATTGAAAATTCGCAATGGCAGAGAAGTTGGTACTTTATTATTTTATAGTTTTTTATTTTACACAAATTGGATTTGATTTTTAAACAGTCAAACTGGTACACCCCTTTCCTTTTTGATACTTAACGATTTGTTTTTTTACTTGCGAAGAGTCGACACCAGATTTCTTTTAAAAAAAGTACCTTGCTTATAGAAAAATGAGTAAATAAGAAATATCTTTAATTTTATAAAGCTTTCCTTTCTTTCCTTTATTCTGCTAGTTCATTAATTTACTCAATTAAATTGTTTGGCCTTTTTCCAGTGAGTAAATTACAGTTAGTCACGAATTAAGAAACAGCACAGGTCATTTGGTCGAGATGAATACATTATATTTTTGTTGTATCAAATAAACGAAGTATTTATAATTTGAAATAAATAATAAAATATTTGTAAAAATCACATTAATTTCATATTTTAATTATATGTTAATTTGTATTTGATTATATTTTACAATAGTCGTGACTGATACTATTGTTAATTTTGATATTTTTTGGGAAATTTTATAAAGTATTTTCATCTCTTTATTTCCACAATGTTTTATGTAATTAGAATATGATTATTGATTTAGTTTTTTTTTCACAAGTTAGATTGTATTCAGCAAAAAATAATTAGGAAACTGCTTCAAGAAAAATCGAGCAATAATTTATTATTTACTTTGAGATTCAGTGTAAAAACTTTGTATTTTGGTTTCGAAATACTTTTATATTTGTGTTTTCGTTGTTTCATTCTACTAATTTCTATAATTATTTTGATTTATTTTACTTAAGTTAAAAATCCACTTCCTGAATTACAAGAATTATTTACAATAAAAACTAAAAACTCTAAGTCGTTCTTAATGAATTCACTTGACCCTCTTACTGAAGTTACTGCTTTAATAAGCTAAAGTCAAAATAAATGAAAAATATATTACAATCTTTCAAGTAATAATAATACACCGAACTCTCGGATTCAGTCCAGACAGATTCCGAGACTTGGGTGTAGTAATACTTTAGGTTAAAAAGTTGTTCTAAAATGCAAAATAAAAATAATTAATTGAAAAAGATCATCATACTTTAATTACCAACGTAAGAGTATTTTGCATACAATAAATACAAATTTTGGGGCAATTTAGAGTCGACGTAAGTATGAAGTTATTTTCTCGTAAGCAGGGAAAAATTTATTTGCCTGATTTCAAATTTATCAAGCCACGTGACAATTTGATTAAATTTTAGTAAATCGAACGTGTGATTTTGACATGGCATTTGAATTTTACTCTTGTTACTTCAAAATTTGAAATAACGGTATTAGATAAAAACTGGCACATGTATGCATGAGCAAAATAAATTGATTGAAATGATATTAAAAGCATATTTAGAAAAAGGAACTTTGGAGTAGTTGATGTAATTTATAACATTTTACAAATTTTTATGGGATCTTCTGGAAATCGAAATAATTAATAACTTCACAATTCAAACTCTATTTTGATTCAAAGTTAAAATAGAATATATAGATCAGTATTATGATTATCTAAGATATATTTCGAATTGTATTTTTTTTATTTAAACTTAAAAAAATGAAAGCTGAGTAGAAAACATTGAGAGGATGATATAACATATTTTAGTAAAAAAGAAAAAAAATTGTCTATAATTTTAAGAAACGAAATCGTATTACTGAATATGTAATTTCAAATAAAAAACATTATTTTGTATGAAAAAACTTTACACTCACGCAAAAAAATTTATTTTAACAATCTTCTTTGCAATTGAATTTTTTCTTACTATCGCTTCTTACCAATTAAACAAAAAATTGTTGAATTTTAATCATTGATAGCTTATTTTTTCAGAGAAAACATTCTCTACGACTCTAATGTTTCCAATTTTGAAAACAAAGGTTTCTGTCTGAAATCTTTAAAAAAATTTGTTTTAAGAAAAACATTTTTTAAACAAATCACTATATTTGGAGTTGAGTTACTTATTGAACTTCAATCATTTGTAAAACATTGGTAAAAAGCGACAGTAAGAAAAAATTAAATTACAAAAGATATTGTTAAAATAATTATTTTTCGTAAGTTTTAAACTTTTTTCAGCAAAAGAAGTTTTTTTTCTTTCATAAGGCATGCCTGGCGATATCATTGTAATTCTTAAAATCATAGAAAACTTTTTTCCGGCACGACAACTACCTTATAATATGATTTGGAAAAAACACTTGAGATATAAAGATTTTAATTCTGTGTTTGTCTTTTTCAGTGGTAATTATTTGGTGAGGGTACGGGCACAGGTGATGACACGGGATGACAGTTCCGGAGGTTGGGTGCCCTTGGGCGGTGGTGGTTTGGCAAATGTTTCTGTGAGACGAAGACCTGCTGCCGCTGGAGGACACCAATTTAGCACTACTAATGGCACCAGCATACCCACAACCACTGTCACCCCTGCAACCTCTACCACCAACTCCGCGCAACCCACCACTTGCACGAACACCAATAGCCAGGGTCATGGATCGTCAGGTACTTCACCTCCTGGTGCACCCAAAAGAAAACACGAATACCTCATCTTCGGGAAACGTATTACGGATCAGTCGGTAAGCATCCAAACTCAAATCTGAAGCAACAGGATCGTTACATGATTATTTAAAAAGTAGGGTAAGGAGGGGCAGCGCCAACCGGTGGGGCAAAGAAGGCGACTTTGCTTATAACATCGCTATTATTTCACAATTTTAATATTACTTTGCATTAAATAAATCTATCATATCATAGAGATAGTGTTACGTACTAAAATCTTGAAAATTGACGATGTAATAGAAAAATGATGCAGAAAACAGTTTTGACAACGAAAGAATGGAAGATTCGCTAGAAGAAATATAAAGTTTTCAACATTAATGGCAATACTTACAGTATGAAAATTTGATATCTTGACAGATAAAACAATGTCACATTATGTGATTATAATAATTGAACCTAATTCCCAAATATTTTAAATATCGTAAATAAATGAGGCCTCACCAGTGGGGCAAGCATGGCCAAAATCATAGCTAACACGTGCTTAGGTTATAAACATGTCATAAGTTTTGTCGATAAGTGATCGGTAATGTAGGATAGCCACTTATCTTCTGGGCTACATGCAAGAAACTATTAAATATTATTATTTTAAATCCGGTCGGTAGAGCTGGTGTTTTGTATTGTTATGGTAGAAACCTTTGCGCGTAGTCCGTCTCTAGTGCAATGTCAATGCATAAGAGGTTATATCGCAGCTATCACTATTTTTATTAAAAATAACTTATTCTTCTTGCCGGAAACGTTTTAAGGTAATTTTTCCAGTATATAAAATACCACAGAAGCGAACCATCATGTTTTGCCATCTTCAGATGTTTTGATTTTCATAAAAAGCTGCGGTTGGCTTTGCCCTCGGGTGTGGGGCAAAGCCGGCGAAATACAACTTGTTGGAAATAATTGAATTGTTAAATCATTGTTTCATTAATGTAATTAATACTCATCGAAATATGATATACAATAATGTAGGACTCGAAATGAAAAAAAAGTTGATCAGTTCCACATCTTATTAACTTTAAAAATATCATTGACTGTCAACTGGTTCGCGCTGCCCCTCCTTACTCTATTTTTTAAATTTAGTTTTTTCAATTCTTTAATTTGAACAGACATGGTCAATTCTCAGTTACATTTAAATTTGATGTCCTAGTACTTACTTACTTATTGATGTCGGAGGATAGGATTAAGAATTAATAATTATGAAATATGTTTACTTTCGACGAAAATTACCTGCTGAAAAAGTTTAATAGGATTTGACAACAAGCAATTTAATACTTTTTAATCCGTTTTCTGTATCCCCAATTTTAGGAATTTCCATTACATTTATATTAAAATAAATAATCGTCTTTATCGCAACTGTCCCACGGTATCCCGCTAAAAAGGCTAAAATCTAGTAAAAGTTATCAAAATCACGCAGCATGTATAGAAAAATTGAAATTGGTTCGTAAAGTTTACGAACGATTTTTGTTTGTGGGGAATTAAAGCCTAATCTTTAAGAAATAAGCTGATTTCATGCTTCCTTTCTTATTCATGATATTAGCAAAGTTATTTCTTGATATAAATAAGAAAATTCGCTCGTGCAAATAAAAAACTACTGGTTTAACGGGCAAAACTTCTTACAAAATTAGTTTGAATTAATCAAATATATTGCGGATATCTCATTTCCATTTATATGAATGTACTCACAAGTGTCGACTTAAAAATGCAGCATAAATTATTATTTGATATTTTTTTTTTTTTTAATTTTCGCTGGGATAACAAAATGAGAGATTTAAATGTATGAAGTTTACTGCTTGTGGAGAATATTCAATATTTACCAATTAATTTGTCGATAATTCGATGTTTATAGCCTGTCATTCTGACATTCAAAATTATAAACTATAAATAAAGAAATATATAATAACTTATAAAAATAGAGATTTAGAATTGGAGAAAGATAGGAAGAGGATGTCGCGGACTTGAAATTGAAGTTATTATTGATTAATTATTAATTGTTAGCATTATACATAATATTATTATAATGTTGAACTATTATTATTCATTGTTGTTGTTTTTATAATAATAGTAATATTAATTATTATTGATATTAGTACTCGTTATTTCCACACCATCTATGATGTAAAGCTAATCTCTGGGTTAAGTAAAGGCTGTTAAAGTGCGCGTTGTTTTTCTTGTGGTCTACCCATTAAGCCTAATCCATAGTATCCGTAGGATGCAAGAAACAGGAGATATTTGTAAAAACGGTAAAAACTGGAATTTTGGGCGCCATTTTTCTACATGGCGGCAACTGCATTTTTAACGCCCTGCTGTCTGGCCTAGCTGTACAATTATTTAATTTAAAAATAAAAATATTAGCAATTGAAGAATTTTAAATTGAAAACGTTCCCCATAGAATAGTTTTAAATGAAAATATTGAAAGTTGTAGGAAATTTCCCTTTTAAATCTTTAAAAATGGTACCATTTCCGATTGAAAGCGTTAAAAATTAAATAATTGTAGGCTGAAATCTTGAAAATTGTTTGGTTTCAATTGTAAATCTTTACTATCTGTTAAGCTTCAAAGTCAAAGCATATGTATGTAGCCAAACAAAATTTTCATTTAAATATTCCAAAATTAATTGTAAGGTTAAGAATTTTTATTGTTCCAAATTATAGAATATTAATTTTTCGATTTGAAACATTCAAAATAGCAAGCCATTTGGAATTCAAGAATTTTGAATTAAAAACCGTCAAAAGTAAATAAATTAAAATTCGAAGCCTTCGAAATTAGACAATCTACACATTTAAAAATTTTAACTTTTAAATTGAAATCCATCATAATTTCAGTTAGTATTGTACAATTTAAACGCATACTCGAATACATATCTAAACCTTAAAATAAAAAAAAAATTGTATTTCTATTATGAAAATTCAACAATTTTAAATGCAGGATAATCATAGGCATTGACATGGAAAGAGGGGATTACAATTTTGCAATTTCTAGATGATATCATAGACATTTTTATTTGTATTTGTATTATTAATTTTTAGTGCGATGTAATTTTAATTTTTTTGAAATGAAGCTCTAATCTTGGCGCTTTTAGGCGCAGCAACAAGTTAGAAAAAAGAATTAGTAGCTCATTTTCAGTTCCTAAGTTTGTTTTTTGTAAAAAGTTCTACATAATACAGATTATAGTCAGTATTGCAAATATTTAAGTGAAATATGCATTGGCAAGAATTTCCATGCTTACCACTGCATACACATATATTGAATTACGATCTTTAGTGTATAGAAGAAATATATCTTTTTAAATCTTGTGTTTATGGCTCGCCTTTATTTTTATAATAAAAAATTGATATGGCAAATCTCCACCAGCATTTGAAAAAATCAGTTCATAAAATCAAGGATATTGTTTTCTTCTGATGACGTCATTCTCTGAGTAATAAGGCGTGACCCCTGACATTTTTTTAACTGTTACATGCGTCAATATTCTTCGAAAACCTAATAATGACTTTATTTTTGTAAAAACAAGTCCTTGAAGGAATAATAATTTTTACATTTTAAAATTAGAAATTTAGAATCTTAGTGCCTTATGTTTAATTTAGCAATATTATTGAGGATTTCAATTCACGTAATGTATAATATGAAGCTTTTAAATTCATGTTTGGAAATTGAAACGAACCACAAAATAATTGGTATTTCTTGACAACCTGTGAAATGATTTGGGAGTACCATATCAAATTATGTGTCTTCTAAAATGGTAATATTCAATATATCTGATTTTTTAGGTGGTTCTTAGCTGTACTATTAAGAAGGATTTTGAATACAACAAAGTCATGCCTACATTTCATCACTGGCGTACAGGAGAGAAGAAATTTGGACTTACTTTTCAGACAGCAGCAGATGCACGTGCTTTTGACAAAGGCGTGCGAACTGCAGTTGAGGAACTTTTAGAAGGTCAGTAATGTTAATAAATAATTTCATTCGAAGAGCCTTTATTATTCTTTTTTAAAGAGTCTTTTAGGTCATAGAGTTTGTCTACTAATTTAGAAAATCTGAAATTCTAAAGAATTTCTGGTGTATATACCACAAAGTACCTTAAAGTCCCGTGAAATTGTTTGAAACTGATGTATTCATTGAAGCCTCTCGAAATCCTTGTAATCTTTTGAAATTTCGTAACAACCCATATCATTTTATTTAATCTCTGAAATCTGTCTAATATTTTGAAATTCGATTAGTTTTACAAGATAAAAGCAATTTAAAAAAATTGACAGATAATTTTTTTCAATATAAGTGGTGCGGTGCATTTTTAATTTCAACATTTTAAATTTTGTGAACTACATCAACCAGTTCTATTCCATCGACAAAGAAATTTTTTTTAAATTTATTTTCTTATCATAATAAAGTAATGATTATTAAATCTTATATAAACAATAAATTACAGTTTTTTAGTGCACTTAAAGGTTGAATACTTCACTGTATATATTTTCGAAATAATATGACATACTATACGGTCAAATATAAAATACGTCAATATCAAAAAAGTGTAAGAAGAAAGAACAATAAGGGATATCTCGCTATCACTAACGCAATCATTTCTTAGAAAAGAAGAGTGGCTTTTATTTTCTGATTTTCACCCAGAAAATTTCACGAAAAGTGTTTGTATATTTAATGAAAGCTTTTTTTTTTACTTCTTGCACTCGTGAAAAAGTATTTTCGTATAAAGATTACTTTTTAAACATATTTTTCTGAAGGAAGTTAAATTGATTTTAAATATTGAATTTAAATAATTAGTCTCCAAAAGCTAGTTTAAACTCTCTTATATTAATTAATATATATATTTTTTTAATCCTTTATTGTAACTATTAAATTTTTTTTAAAAGTAGGTCTATTAAACCAAGATAGTCTCGATTAAGGAGTTATTTCCTAGAACACGTTACATTCCACAAAATAGCAATTATCCAATTAAGAGGGTGATTCATTCTTACTGCATTTATTACTGCACCGCAATTTTAAAAAGAGATGGATAATTAGAAATAGGCCCCAAATTTCTGTTTTACTACTTGCCTATTTATTTTTTAAATATTTAATAGTTCTTCAAATCATTAAATGAATTGTTTAGATGTTTTCAATTTTTGTACTATTCAATAGTTACTATAAGGAAATTGCCTTATTATATTCATTATAGAAATCGTATCCCTTGAAAATAATGAGAAATTAAAAACGGGTTTTCTTTATAAAATGTTTAATCTTTAATATTTATTAAAATGTCGCTTTCAATTTTCTGATAAGTTATAACAAACGAATAAAAATTAATCTAGATTATTTGAAGGGGAAACTTTTATAATTGTGAAGCTATTATAAATGTCCATTCAGAATCATATCAGTCACCTTGTGGACAATTAAAAATTCAAATTTTAATATTAAATTGTCTGTTTATACTGTGCATTGCTACATTTCGTTTCGGAAATGTATCTGGTAAGTTCGTTAGTCGTTACCCATAAATGAAAATAAAAGCTGTCTCAATAAATAAACGATCGTTATTATCGTGAAATCGTTGATGTTTTCTTTAAAGTATTAATGAGTTAATTTTTTACAGGTCTCGCTGAATCGACATTAAACGATGACCAAACAGGCGTTGTAGAAGACGATGTGTTTATGGTGCGTGAAAATAAATTGTTGTCTTGAAAAAAAAAAAAAAAAAATTTGGAAGGCTTTTGTGTCAACATTGTTTAACTACTATCATAACTATCAAGGCTTTTAATGCGAAATTTTCTAAATTTTAAAGATTAAAAGTAAAATTTCTCTGCAATTTTAAATATTTGAATATAAAACTATTCTACTGGGAACTTTCTTAATTTCTTTAGGCATTCAGTTAGTAACTGAAATTTTAAAATTACATAATATTTATGAAGTCTCTAGATGATATTTTTAATTTTGAACATATTTAATTTAAAATTATTCTATGATCTTAAGCCTCTTATATGTGTAATCATGCAAATTTCAGTATCTAAATATACGGAATTTAGATTTCATTGTTGATTCTAAATTATATCATTTTTACTACTTTATTTTGAAATACTGTTTAAGTTTGAAGGTCTTGAGCTATCTTTAGCTTAGCATTTTTCAACTTAAAATGATACTAATTTTCAAATCGCTCAATTTTGTATATTTCCAATTTGAAATTTTATTTCATTTCGAAATTCGCAATTCCGTCAATTGTTATATTTTCGATGTGCAGGTAAATTTCATTCGATGTTAACTGAACTTGTAAATTGTTTTATTCTGAAAGCTTTATAGTTAAAATTATTCAATTATTTTCAACTGAAAATTGGACTGAAAATTTGTGGATTTAAAGAAGAGTTGAATTCTAATGTTTTCACCTTAGAACACTTTACTTTATTTTACACTTCATTTTAACACTTTATTTTTAAACAAAATTTTACAGGATGACCAAAATAATTGTTCTGCGATAGATTTTCAAATATGAAATTTTGATAAAATTATAGAAGCATCTGTTCCTCAAGAACTTTACGTTAAGGATATGAAAACATTAGAAGAAAAAAAAAATGTTCTGGGTGGGAGGAGGAAAAACAAAATGGCCCTAATCCATATTTCCATATAAATTTTAAAACTGCGTATTTTTTACAAAATTACCAAAATATAATATGCCAACATTTCGAAAAAGGTTTGCACTGAATTTAAGAATTTATGAAAGTATGAGGATGACAAATCGATAAGGACTAAACATGAAACTATTTTTATACTACAGGATAGAAAATGTACTCCAAATTATAGAAGTATGCGGCCATTATTTACCACTTTTCAGGGTGTTGAAAACATTTGTAAAAAGAGTTCTGTGTTGAGGGTGGAAAAACCAAATGGTCCTTATTTAGTTGTTATTCTCATATTTTTAAATTTTTTTCCAGTGAAAGGAGAAATGATTTTTATAAAGTCCTGACATGTTTCGAAAAAATGGTCCTAAATTATTTGAAATTGTTAAAAACAGTGTATCGAAAAATTGGTCCTTATCCAGTTGTCATACTCATGTCCTCAAAATAACTAATGGAGATTGTAAATTTTTGCATTTGCTTGGGTGTTTGCAGACACTCAATTTGCCAGTGGACCCAAATGATCAACGGCAAACGTCAGATGCATCATGCGGAATAGTGCGAAGGCCGACTTATCATTCTCAGTGTTCAGATCTTCCTGATCCGCATAGACCTATACACTACATTAGCGGACCATCCGTAAAAGTGCCCCTGTCACATCATCCCCTAGAATCAGCACAGGATACAACGTCTGATAATTATCCATACGTACAACTTACAACGCTCAATCACGAGTATTTGTATCCGGCTTTCGACGATCATAAATTAGATCGGTTGGACAGACGAAATTCGGCCAGCTCCCTCAAGAAGCCAGACATCATTGATTCACAGCCGACGAAAAACACCGCCAAACGCAATATCCGCTTTCGGTGTAAACATTGCCAAGAGTTGTATTCTGAACAACATAATCCCAGAGGATCCTGCGAATATGCCCCTGATTCGATCAAACGCGGAATTGCCACAGTTTCCTGTCTCTCTTGCGCCCAGTGTATGCTTTACCACTGCATGAGCGACGCCGAAGGTGACTTCGCCCAAAATCCTTGCAGGTTAGTTCCATTAATTAACGATTGTTTTTTTTTTATTTAGTTGGAAGCCAGGGTTAGATGAAGGCGAATGATCCAAAGCAATATATTTTTTAGGTCTCAACCCTCAAAAATTGCCGTCCTCTTTCAATTTTCATGACTAGGTTTTTCGATTGCAGAGTTCAAAAACTAAGAGAAATACCATACATGTAAAAACAGACGTGTTCTATAATAATAACAACATTTTTAGCCACTGTGTCACCTCACAACATTTGCAGCCCTTTTCCAATTCTCATCACAAATTTTTTTAGATTGCAAAGTTGGCAAGCAAAAAAATAGATAATATAAGTGATAGCAGACGTTTTTTGTGATAATAAAAGAAATGCTAAGCTGCTATACCACTCTTGAAAATTTTCCGCCCTAGGCCATGGCCATTCTGGCCTCTGGTGTAAATCGGGCACTGCTTATTCTGTTTATTTGATTTAAAAAATACACCATAAGATATAAGATGAACAAAAAAACAAAAAGTCTTGAGAACTTATTCAGAACTCCCAAAATTTTGTTGTTGTCAGGATCCGACTTTTTTCGAACGTGATATAGATAAGATGAAGAATTTCTTTGAAAGAAATTAAAGGATTTTTTTGGTCATCCGTTCATATGTTGATACATGTTGATACTATCAACATATGAACGGATTACCAAAAGAATCCTTTAATTTCTTTCAAAAAAATTACTCATCTCACAACAAGATATTTTGATATGATATTTACATGTAGAATTCGTCTTAATCTTAAATTCGAGTTCAATATAAGCAAAATATAAAGATGAAGAAAATAAATTAAAATTAAATCAAGATTTAAGTTCCTCTTTAGTGTTCAAATTCAACTCTTGATGACAAAAATAAAAAAAAAGACGAAAGAAAAAGAAAATAACCTTTGAATCCCATTTATTCTTTTTATCTCTCGTCTTTTTTCATTTATATCTTTTTTAATTTTCAAAACAAAAATATTTACAAAAATTTTGGTGTTCACCTAACACACTTTTCAACACAGTACAAATTGATTTAAAAAAATGTCAACATGTCAAAACCCATAAGGAAACCAAGAAATGTTTTCCCCATAAGAGCTGACCGAAGACTGAGTTTTGCCTTTGTGAAGAGAAAATTTGATTTCTTTTTCTGAAAAACGAAAATTCTAGTTTTTGCGAAAACAAGTCGAGATACAAAGGAATTCAAAAGAGAAAAGTGCTCTTTGGAAGTTCTAAAAATTTCCATTTGTTTGTTTACACCCTTTTTGAATATTTCTGACAGCAGGACGTTTTATTATAGAAATAGCAGATACTAGTTGTTTATTAATTATCTGTTATTATTAACAATTAGTAAATGTTAACTATTAGTAAAGTGTTTTTAACTTCTGATGTAATTGAGCGTAATCTAAAATCACTCTAACAGTAAAAATAATATTACATAGTCAGCTACTAAAAACTGGAAAAAGTGGATAATCGCTGAGCTTACAGTAAAATATAAAAATTACATTTAAATATTAAAAATTTCTAAAATAAATTGCAAGAAAGATCCGTGAAGCCTTTTTCGAGAAAGTTAAATTAATCATTAAGAAAACATTACATTAAATTTTACGCGTTATGTTTCACCAAATTTAAAAAAGAATTTTAAGGAATTCAAATTTCCATGAAACTCACTTTACCACCCTGCATAATCCAGTCCCACTCGTTTCAGAAAGCCTTTCAAATTTAAAACTTTTAAATCCATTTTCTGTAGAACAGAAGAATTCAATTTGCAGATATTGGAAGTGAAGCTAGGAAAGCGGAATTGCTTTATTTATTTATTTATTCAATTAACGAGCAAGTAGCCCAATTACAGATGTAAGCAACGAAGAATATTAAATTTCTAGTTAATTCTAAAAGCGTAGAAACCTTTTTAATCTTTGAATGCTCTAAAATTGGATGTTATATGTTCCATTTAAAACTATCATGAATTTTATTTCGAAAAAGGTTCGAGATGTGTTTTTTGAATAATTATTCGTGAGATAGTTTATTTATAAAGCGTATATGTTTTGATTTCAAAGATTTTAGTCGAAGTATTAGGCAAATATAAAAAATCATGAAGAAAAATACATTTCTATTTGAAATACTATACCTAAATTAAAAGAAAAGATATAGACTAATAATAGTTTTCGGTATACATTAATTGGCATTCCTACTTGCAAACGATTGTAAGATGAACCCAGGACAAATTAAAATTCAGTGTACGGCTATAATTCGCGTAATTTTCACTTATTTTCACTCCAATTTCACTTGGAAAGGAATGCTGTGACGTCTACAAAAATCGAAGTGACGTGTTTATCAAATTTCTTTTTCCAATCCGATATTGTTTTCTCGAAGGTAATTTTGGATCGAAATCTTTTCTTCTGAGTCTTTCAGCTTGAACTTTAATAAGAACCTAACGACCTCTTGTCTCAAACTTCTTTCTTATCTTTTTTTCTTTGACTTTAAACGTTCTCTTTGAAAGAGAAAATTCAAGCTTAATAAGCATTCCGATTTCAAACAAATAATTTTCAACTAATTTGAAAAAAATTCAATTTTGAAAGCATGCTAAGAATAAAAGTTTGAATATTTTTAATTTTGGAAATTACGATGTTCAATTTAAAATAATCAGTTTTCTAAACTAAACAATGTTCTTTAATGACGTTAGTCGTCCAACGTTACTAGCGTTTCAAACTGAATACTTTTAAATTTTATCCTTCAAAATTCTAACAACAAAATTTAATATGAAAGTGAAATAATTTTATATCGAACCCTAAAAACTTATTTTGTTCGAGTGTAAAGTGTTTAAAATTGAAGGCCAGGATGCAAGAACCGGGCGAGCGCACGAAAACGTGAAAAAGTATTGTCCAATCGTCTTGTGATATCCAAATTTTAAAGTTCGAAAAATCAAATTTTAAAAAATATAGACTTGTAGAGAATATTAAAATGGACCTTTTTTCTATTTAAAGTTTTTCTTCTCGATGTATATTTTTAATAATAACATTGAAAAAGTGGGAAAAAAATTTTCCCAAATTCAATTATTTTTTAAAACATAAATCGTCTTTACTCAGACAAATATGATTGAAACTGTTTGAAATTTGGTACGAACATGCATTATACCCTAGCGATGCCTACAAGATGAAGAAAAAAGTCAAAACTGTCAATTGTTTAATAATAATTAATTGCAAATGGAGACCTGATGGTAAGCACGTGTTTTTAGCTTCGGCGATGAAAAGTATCGAGGGAACTTTAGAGTTGAAACAACTTCCAGTGAGACATTTGTTCTTTACTATTGAAGGAAGATTTCTGGAAATTTTTAGATCAATTCATTAAAAATTGGCGGAAATATCCATTTTGTAAGAAAGTACGCGACGCCGTCTACGACTTTCCTTAGCAGATTCAAACGCTTCTTAACGTTAGTAGTCTCACCTGAGTCGTAGGCGGCGTCGCGTACTTTCTTACAAAATGGATATTTTCGCCAATTTTCAATGAATTGATCTAAAAATTTCCAGGAATCTTCCTTCAATAGTAAAGAACAAATGTCTCACTGGAAGTTGTTTCAACTCTGAAGTTCCCTCGATACTTTTCTTCGCCGAAGCTAAAAAAACGTTTTTACCCTCAGGTCTCCATTTTCAATTAATTATTATTAAACAATTGACAGTTTTGACTTTTTTCTTCATCTTGTAGGCATCGCTAGGGTATAATGCGAGTGTGTACCAAATTTCAAACAGTTTCAGTCATATTTGTCTGAGTAAAGACGATTTATGTTTTAAAAAATAATTGAATTTGGGAAAAAATTGTTCTCACTTTTTCAATTTTATTATTAAAAATATACATCGGCAAGAAAAACTTTAGATAGAAAAAAGGTCAATTTTAATATTCTCTAAAAGTCTATATTTTTTTTAATTTGATTTTTCGAACTTTAAAATTTGGATATCACAAGACGATTGGACAATTATTTTTCACGTTTTCAAGCGCTCGCCCGGTTCTTGCATCCTGGCCTTCAATTGTACAATTTAAAAACAGACACCTTCTAATATGTCCATTTGTGTAATTTTGAATGCTTCGAATTTGAATTTATTTGTAGTGTGAAGAGTAATGTTTTGAAATTATGACTAAAATTTTGAAATATCTAATTTTGCGGGTCTTGACATTAGATTTATTGAATTTAAGAGAGTTTTAACTCGAAATTATTCAGTATTGAACGTTTGAGTTTTAAAATGTTTTATTTGTAGTCTTTACTTTAATTTTCAATTTTTAAAGTTTGAAATTTAGAATTGTATGGTATTGTTAATTTTATTAGTCTATTAGGAAATTTATTCTTTCTTGATTGCTTCAAATTAAATGATCTAAAATATATCTATATAAATAATTAAACATACCTGTATATATCTAAATTTATTATTGTTATTATTAGTTCTGGGTTAAGACCGTAACAGCCCCTGACGCTCAAGTGATCCAGTTTCGTTTCCTTGTGAGCCTAAGAATGGCCCCATAGCCCTCTCCATAGGGAAAGGACCGCAGCCACGCTATTGGCTGATATCTCCAACTCACTGATAAAATAATTACCTGTGAGTTTTAGACTTTTCCCCGCAACCGCAGGGCAGTAACAAAGGATGTGAGTAGATGTCTCATTATTCTTTCCGCACAGACGACAGAGGGGACTTTCTGCTAGCCCTATCTTATGTCTGTGATATCCTAACTTCCGATGTCCTATGAATAGTTCTGTTAGGACTTTGATTTCATTCCTACCGAGCTTGAGTATTTCCCTAGCTCGGTTGGAGTTAAGCTTGGAGCTCAAGAGTGTTTTGGCCCGTCTGCAACCAGAGACCAAATCCCACTCATTCTGATGTTCCTCAGTCAGCCAACTGTTAATTTCTTCAATGACTGACCTGCTGGAAATACCTAAAACTGGCTCGGGTCCAGTAAAAATTCTTCCTGCTGCTAGCTTGGCTAGCCTATCCGATATCTCATTGCCCTTGATACCACTGTGTCCAGGGATCCATAGCAGAGTGACTCGGTTTTCCGTCGCTAACATATTGAGTGCCTCAAAGCATTCCCATACTAATAGCGACGTGGTCGTTGTTCCATTCAAGGCGAATATAACAGCCCTGCTATCTGAACAGATACGGATGTTCCTTTTATTGTCATACTTTTTTGCCTTGTAGGCGCACTGGAGTATGGCCATAATCTCAGATGGTAGAGCTGTAGCGTAGGACCTCATCTCGATTGCGAAGCTCATTCCATTCCTTGTACGATATACGCCGGCTCCTGCATTCTCCTCGTTCCTGGACCCATCTGTAAACCAGTAGTCTCCATCACTGGGCAGCTGTGCTCCGCTGTTAACCCATTTCTCCTTCGTGGATAGGCTAACTCGATACTTCTTGTCGAAGAGGTAGCGAGTGACCATTTTGTCCCTGGGCATGTTCAGGGTCGGCCTCCTCGCAATGTCGACTGGGATCTTCACTGCTGTCGAGATCGTTCTGTCATTTACCGAATTTAGCCTCCAGGCCGCCTTTGCAGCCACGGCCTTGATGGTAAGATGGAGGGGCTCTAAACCTATTAGTGCACCCATTGCCATCGTGGGTGTCGACTTAGTGGCTCCAGTGACGCCAGTGGACAGCTCGACCCTGCTCCACCAGACCACCGCCTCATAGGTTAGCTTGGGTCGCAAGATCGTTGTGTAGATCCACATAAGTGTCTCCAGTTTCAAGCCCCAGCTTTTCCCTATGGCTCTCCTGCAGAGCCATAGAGTCGCTACTAGCTTCTCGCACTTGTTTTCCAGGTGCTCGTTCCATAACAGCTTCGTATCCAGAATGACTCCTAGATATTTAGCTCGTTCTTTGATTTCCAGTTGTTGTCCTCAAAGTTTTAATGTACTCGTGGTTCCCCACTTGTACTTTCTGGTGAAAACAACCGCGTCTGTCTTACTCGGATTAACCGATAATTCAGTTTTCTTGCACCATGAATCCACTATCATCATTGCTTGCTGCATTACTCCGAAGAGCGCATCCAGATGCTGGCCGCGCACAATAAACAGTATATCGTCCGCATAGCCTATGACGTGGTAGCCCTGACTCGAGAGTAGATGAAGCAATTCATCCACTACTAGGCACCACAGCAAGGGCGATAAAACTCCTCCCTGCGGACATCCCGAATCAGTGGTTCCACATAGAGTGGTATCACCCTCAGTCGTAGTTAGATTCCTGTTGGTCAACATGTGGCACGTCCATTCCACGACTACAATAGGTACACCATGTGTAATCATGGCCGCCCTGATCAACTCTCCAGAGGTGTTATTGAAGGCTCCATCGATGTCCATAAAGGTTCCAATCGCGAGGCCTTTCTTCGTCAGCTGACCTTCAATTAGGTTCACTGCTCCGCTTAGGGCCGTCTCCGTCGAGTGACCAGCCCTGTAGGCGTGTTGCTCCTTGTGGATTGGCCTACTTGACAAGACCTTATCGCGGATATATCTATTCATAAGTCTTTCCACTGTTTTTAGTAGGAAAGATGTTAGGCTGATGGACCGGAAATCCCTGAATGAGGTATAACCTATCCTACCTGCTTTCAAAATAAAGATAACTCTCGTGCCCCTCCATGCCGTCGGGACATATCCCAACGTCAGACTAGCCCTAGCAAGTCTCACTAGCGGCCCTTAAGATGATCTCTCCAGCCCTCTGTAAGAGGACTGGATATATGCAATCTGGTCCCGGAGATTTGTAAGGACTGAAAGATTTCAGGGCTCACCTGACCCTGGCGGGCGTGACAATCTGGTTGACCAGCCGCCGTTTCGGATCCAGTTGGGCCGCAGACGACTTTGTTTGCCTCTGAGGTGTCGTCCCCTTTTCTCAAAACCTTGAAAAGCCCGGGAAGTGTGCCTTGATCAGGTGAGCCAAGGTATCCCCGTCCGACACTGAGTATCCCCCTCCATGCAATTTCAGAGTTCCGAGAATAGCGTCCGGATTTCGAGAAAGCAGCCTATCCAGTCGAGCCGCTTCAGCTCCCTTCTCGATGTCTGTGCAAAAGTTGGTCCAGTTCTCCTGCTTTGCCTTACGCATTGAACCCCTGTATTCGTCCCTCATCGTTGTGAATGACGTCCATAGTTCCTTCGTTTTGCCAGTACTGGCACGTCTGAACCTCTCTCTGGCTTCCCTGCGAAGCTCTTCGAGTTTCCCATTCCACCAGCGTGTCTCCCCAGCCTTTCGGACTCTTGTAGGTCGACAATTACTTTCATAAGTAGTTTTGATGGCTTCCGTGAAAGTTTTGGCTGCCATCTCCAAGGTATCCACATCTCGAATTGACCTGGGAACCTCTGAAAGTGCATATCTTAGTTCTGTGGAAAACTGATCCTAGTCCGTTTTTCTTGGATTTCTGACCCATTTAGGGCCAGCGGGTACAACGGATTCCAACACGAACTCTATCTGTGAGTGATCTGAGAGTGTGGGTTCATCTGAAACCCTCCACTTCTTGATATTATCCCTAAAACTACTGGTGCAGAGTGTGATGTCGATGACTTCCTCCCTGACCGAATTACGGAACGTCAGCGTTTTCCCCGTGTTAAGAATATCTAAATCAGTGGTGACTAGGTATTCCAGTAGGTCATTACATCTTGATTTGATGTCCGTGCTGCCCCACAAAGTATGGTGGAAATTAGCATTGCATCCCAGCAGAAGAGGAATACCCCTTACCTTACAATATTCCACCAGTGTACGTACCTACACTGGTGGGTTGGTATCGCTGTCATAAGGAAAATAAGCCGATCCCAAAACTAGCCTCCCTATTCCTTTGAGATCCGTGGCTAGCACCATCAGGTCTCTCGAACATATTTCAAGCAGCGGAACAGCGTTAACTCCCTTCGCCAGTATGCAGGCCC
>CAKNXH010001180.1:327128-358753 GCA_932178445.1 Andricus quercusramuli
CTCGAACTAACCATGGTTCTTGGATCAGCGAGATACCTGTGTGCCTCGCAGCCATGCCCCTCTGCAAAACTGCAGAGGCGCCTTTGCTGTGATACAAGTTAATCTGGGTAATGGTTAGACCAGGAGCAGTCATTTAGGTCTACTCTTGATCTTCCTGCGTCTCAACAGGCTCCCCCTGCCCCTGGCCGGCAACCCTGAACAACAGGGTTGTTGACTTTCGCCAGGACGCTGTCTTAAGTGATGGTTGGAATTTCTCCAACCGATGGAGCACCTCAGACGGGTCTTCCAGTTTGCCCGGGAACCACGCCGTAGCCCTCACCATCTTCTGGAGCAACTCAACCCCACCCACCTTAAGCGATCCATCTTCCCACGACTCTGTCTCGACCACTGCTTTGAGTAGCCAAGCTTTAGCCGCTAGGTCAGCTGCCAAAGATACGAAGACCCCTCCCCTGCAGAAAGAGGTCACGAATCGTGGCAATTGATCTGGGGACATTCTTTCGAGCGCCCTCCAGGTAGCCTCCCTGAAGATCTCGTACGGCTCCGTAGTGAGCAACGAGTCCAGGTAGTTGGTGTCGGCCACCACCATCGTCAGGGGGTTGGCCCTCTGAGCAGCCGTCAGTCCAGCTCCCGACGACTCTCTGTTCGTCGGCTGCTGGGCCGCCTTGTGCCTCTTCAAAGGCGTAGCCACCTGCGGTGGGGTGCCCTCTGAGCCCCTAACTCTCTTCTGGATGTCAGCCCTGTAGCTGCCGACGTTCCAGCCTCCGCAGCTGCTCTACTAGCCTGCTGCGCTTGCCTCCTCAGTCTCCTTTTCTGGGAACCGTTGATGCGTCTTTTTTTATTGGGTGACCGATTGGCCTCTCCCAATACCATAGTCTCTTTCAGAGGGACTGTTAATCCCTCAGCTCCCGATGGAGCTCTGGGCACAGCCGTCACCTGAATTTGGCTTGCCGGAGAAACTGACTATGACTAAAATTTTGAAATATCTAATTTTGCCAATTTCTAATGTCTTGACATTAGATTTAATCAATTTAAGAGAGTTTCAACTTTAAATTATTTAATATTGAACGTTTAAATTTTAAAATGTTTTATTTGGAGTCTTTAATTTAATTTTCAATTTTAAAAGTTTGAAATTTAGAATTGTATTGTATTGTTAATTGTATTAGTCTATTTGGAAATTTATTCTTTCTTGATTGCTTCAAATTAAATTATCTAAAATATATCTGTATAAATAATTAAACATATATGTATATATCTAAATATCTATACTAAATGATCTAATCTCTAAAAGTCGAGAATTCTGATCCCTTGTTTCACATAATTTTGATTCATTTGTCAAGAATCATCATCAAAAGGCAAGACGCTTTCGTTTCTGTTTTTTTAATACATACATTTTTCTTAGATAAAGTGTCATCCTCCATGTACTAATACACGGAGATACGACACTCTAGCGAAGCGTAATAAAGTTTAATAGTTGATATACTGCTTTTTTAAATATTTGTTGAAACAATTTTCTTCGGAACAGTCGACAAGAAATTTTTTTTGAATTATTCTGCTTATCTATTTTCAAATCTTTCAAGTTTGGGGTTTTTCTGTTTTTACATTCTCATTCTAATGAGAAGGTATTGGTTTTATGTAAAATTTGACTTGGTCGGTTTTCATCAAATCTCCACGTTTTGAGACCCCCTGAGCCAGAAAAAAAGGTTTTTACCAAGGTGTCTGTCTGTCTGTCTGTCTGTCTGTCTGTCTGTCTGTCTGTAGGCACGATAACTTTCGAAAAAATAATCAGATTGGGTTGTGCTTTGGCACACTTTTTTAGGGCCTAAAAAGAAAGAACAAGTTCGTTAACCAGCTATTTCGGATGAAAATTCAAAAAGTGAGCACATTTTGAAAATTTTTGAGAACACTTTTTTTGAAGATTTGGAAATTCTGTGGACGGTTGTTAGTAGTAAGCAAAAAGAGGAAAAAAATATCCTAATGACTTTTTCAGATAAAAAAAAAATTACCAGAGTTATAGCATTTTCAAAATTCCAAAAAACAAACGAAAATGAACATTTTAAGCCGAAAAACGCACGTTATGAAAAAAAGTCAAGAGAAGAAAAACGTTGATTTTTGAACACCTTACAATATTTTAATAATAACTTTTTGAATTTTTCAAAAAATAAAAAATTTAAATTCTGATCGCACAACAAAATAATGAGAAATCAAAAATTCCATTTTGCTGTGAAACTATTCAAGATACGACAAAAGATGACTGGACCAAAATTATGCACCTAAAAAAGATCTACAAATTTGTTATTATTCACTTTTTGATATGACGCGTAGTTTTTGTTTTATTAATAAAAAACAGCATTGAAAATAGAAAAAATAAATTTTTAGACGAATAACACAAGCTACGAAAAACATGACCAAGACAACATTTGTTCATTCAAAGAAGAGGTACAAATTTGTTATTCATCATGTTTCGATAGGACGCGTAGTTTTTATTTTATTCGTGAAAATAACATTGACAGTAAAAGAAATCAAATTTTTGGAAAACTTTGGAAAAATCCATTTTCGTCGTAAGAATATATTCAAAATGAAAAAAATAACTTTTTTGAAAAACGGAAAATCTAAAATAACATTTTAACTAATAAAATTTGTCGCTTAATTTATATAATTATTCTTGATTTGAAATCAAATACAAATCGCGAAGCGCGACGCCCAAATCGCGCGCCGTAAGTGCGCTCAAACTTTTTTGTTTCTATTATACGGTGCACAGAACCGAGCGTGGAACGGAAGGTTCAAATGAATTTGAAAACAAATATCGAGCGCGAAGCGCGAGTATCTGGATGAGAATGTGTTCCTTAAGGTCGATAGAACCTTGAGTAAATAAATTTCCTTTTCAGTCTAAAATAAAAACAAATTTAACAATCACTTCATATGTAGAGGTTTTGATAATTTTCTAATATTCAGAAATAAACTTTTTCTTTTCATCGAAGTCGAACACGAAGTTCAAAGATCTAGAGGAATCGAGCGTAAAGCGCGATGTGAATACGCCCGAGCGCGTAGCGCGAGGTGAATACATAATCGAGCGCGAAGCGCGAGATAAATATATGATCGAGCGCGAAGCGCGAGATCCAACAGTCGCGCGCCCTAGGCGCGCTCAAACTTGCGAGCGAAGCGAGCCGCGCGCGAAGCGCGCGATGAGAATGTGCCCGCGCAGCGGGCAGATTTTTTATCAGTAAAAACATTTAAAAAATCCAAAGATAGCTATACAAATAATTTAAAACTCACAATAATTACTATTTAGTACAAATATAAAAATATTGTGTTTATTTTTACTCTCCTGGCATCTTAAAATAATTCTCCTCTGTTTTTTAAATCTCCCTTTTTTATATCAAATTGTACTACTGTACTGCTGTGAGACCTGTAAATTGAGATTTTAGGGTTTAAATTACAAAATTTGAATGACTGGGGAAAATTTTTGAAAATTAGGAAATTATTGGGAATTTGTGTTTTCGATTTAAGTGTAATTTTATTTTTATTATTATTTTGCTACATATCAGATGTGTTTGAATTTTTTTCAATTTTCCTGTTTCAACTTTAACTTCTTGCACCATAAAAACATAACGTTGCGCAATAATGGTGATAAGTTCGGGCGATTCTATAGAAATTTATAATTTACCTTTAAAATATGCCCAAGAACATATAAAAATTTTTATTACGTATTTCAGATGTTATTTAAATTTTAAGAAAACGTCGAATTTTGTACAATTCTTGAAATATCAGGGTTGCTACAATTGAAGCGATTTATAAAAAAGGGCGTAACCACTAAAATATCGATTACGAGAAAAATAAAAAAATTTAACCTGCGTAAATTTGAATTAGTAATCACATATATGTTTTCATTTAAGGCTAATAAACTCATATTAAACTCGTCTTTATTGATTGTTTAGCTTGATTTACAATGAAATTGAGAAAAATATTCCTTATAGAGGAAAGGGGATCTAATTTTTCTGCTAAGCTCACTTTTCCACGACGCATATTCGCTTTTCGGAAAATTAACCAGTTTTCCGTAGTCTTTATTGCTGAATAAGTTCCCTCTGTCTGAATTAAAATTCGAACCTTTCTATTTTAAAAAATTCAGTTTCAAAATTTTTGGTTCTTCATATTTGATTGCTAATTTCTCATTTTAATTAAACAGTCAAATATTGCTAAATACAGAAAAATGACATTTTTTAATTTTAAAAAAGTTCGATTTCCATGCGGTCAAAAAATGAATATTTTACACTGAAACAATATTTAAATATAGGTTTTGAAATTTATTAAAAAAGTTTAATTATGATTCTAATAACTTGAAATATTTTTAAGTTGAAAATAGTTTCTGAATTTTCAATCGGACGTTTACGTTTGCTTAAGAATTGAAACAGTTCCATTTTTAACCTTCAAATCTGTAAATTGTTTAGTTTCAGAATCGTTTTGTAAAATGAATTTCCCAGTTTTTCCCAGTCTCAAAAATTCTTGGTCATCCGGGTCTAGTGGATACCCTGTTTTTAAATTGTTAGCTTTAATAAAAAAAATTCAAGAGTCGATAAAATACATTATTACAATCAATTGTTTTCATGGTTTTATGAACATCAAAGTATTAATTTGTTATAACAAATTTTCAATTAGAATTTTGTTTCTTCAAATTTGCTTTTAATTCATGTTAGTATTTATTTTAGTAATTTGTATACTATTTTTAATCAACGCATGTAAGGTGGAAGTTTTTTCAATTGAATTAAAAAAATTTTTGTATACTTGTTGTATGATTTGTTTTGAGTAATCATTAATTTCACGAGCCAGTATTTCATATTAAATTTTTTTTTTAAATTTCAAGAACAGTAATAAAATGAAACAAATAATTAATAAAATAGCAGTAAAACGTTAATTCCGATCCGAAAAATCTGGGAATTTGACAACGAAATTTCGCTAGATACCCTGATGATATGTAATTAAATCCGTTTTCGACTATGAGTTGCAGGTCATAATATAGCTGGTATTTTTCTATACTGATGGGTGTTCTGATTTTTTTATTTGATGAAAGTATTGTCCTGGTACGTGGTTGAGCTTATTTTCAGCTTTTTGCTTGGGCTTATTCAATTTTGGTCGTAAATTATATTGTAACCTGTAATATCGTTTTTAAAAATTATACTTAGATCCCTTTTTGGCAAAAATCAAATTATTCAAATATGCCTTATTAGTTTTACTATTAATTTTTCTAAATTTATTAATAATTTAAATGGCAATGTTATGTTAATAAATGTACCTAAAAGAGCTCAAGATAAATTTAGAAATCGACATTGTTTTGCAATAATATTATTGACCTAGGTCTAATGTTTTTATACCTGCAAGACAAATGTATAACGGTCAACAATAAGTCAAGAAATTTCGAAATTGGAAATTTGTAGCAACCCTTAATACCTTCTTCAAAAATTGACAAAATGACTTTATCCTGGACTCATTCGAATACAGAATTTTGATAGCTTTCGACCTACATATGAGGAAAAAAATTAGGTCTCATTTAAATGCAGAGAAGTATCTAACAAATAAATTTGTCTTTAGTTGTAGCACGGAGGAGGGATGTGGACGTCGGTGGCTTGGCTTAGCTTTACTGTCGTTGATTGTTCCTTGCTTGTGGATTTACCCTCCGCTGCGTGCCGTTCACTGGTGCGGGATGTCCTGCGGAGTCTGTGGTGGACGCCATCATCCAATGGAATAACTGGAGGAGCCCTTTGATATCTCTGGCCCGTTCTCTGTCGAATCATCGCGTCTACATTCTTCGCGCAGCACCGTAGCCAACGTCTACGAATGCCATGATTTGAATATGGGACGGTGTCAGAGATACCAAAGGGGCAGGCAGCTACCTGTTCATGCGCTTATTCATCAACGTCGTCTCTGAGGCGGGGTGACTATGATTTAACGAACGAGACAACCCATGCACAATCCGACGCATTTAACCCTTCACAGTAAATGTTCCGTACGTTTCGTGTCATTTGTTAGCTTGCTGCATTATGTCGATGTACCCGAACAAAAAAATATCCGAATAAGCTATTCGATGTTTGATTCGTTAGTATTAACTACTAGCAGTGCTCGAATTAACTCTCATAAAACAAAAGAAATTTTTTTAAAGAAAATCTTAATATTACAAAAAAAAACAAGTTAAGTTTCTTTTATAAGAGTGGAAAGACAGGGCGGGATCTAATCCTAGATTCTACCTTACTGACATCGAGACCATTCGACAGCTCAAGTGGTTCGTATTCGTCGCATGTTTGTACAATGTTCTTGATGACATAAAAAACGCAGTCACGAGGAACGAATTTTGCGTAAATAATTTCAAGACTTTCATGACGTCAAAAAGAATATTCTAGAAATGTATAACGGACACGAACCACTTAAGCTGTCAAACGGCCTCGATGTCGGTAAAGTAGAAATCTACCATTGGAACCCACCATGCCTTTCTACTTATAAGAATTTTATTCTGGACGTACCCTGATGGTCGTTTCTAGTGTTTTTACAAAACGTTTCTTGTAACTCTGTGATTGTTGGGAGGAAAAGACTTAAGTTAAATAATTTAAATTGCATTTGTCTTCCCTAAGTATTTATTTAAATACTTGATTCGATCACTGCTAAGAAAGTAAATCAAGGACCGTCAATTGTCTGCCAAAAGTCAGCAGAACTACATATTGAGAAAAACTTTGGACGAGCATTTTAAAGACTTTTGTTTTTATTCGCACACTCAGGTACTTTGATTATTTCTCCAATGCAAAGGATCGTTTCACGATAATTTTGTAATTGTAACACGATCCGCTTGCTTACTTCGTCTCGTTTTAGGAACGTTATGCTTGATTAACGTGGCAAAGAGGCTAAACGAGCGGACCGAACTGACATAATACACTTACTCTTAATTAATAATGAGCACTGCCTCAAATTATAGAGGACATTTCAAATTTCCCGAAGCAAAGTCTCGATAGAAATTTCTATTATTTAGTTTTTTTAAGTAACTCGTTTGATATTTTGCTTTTTCAAATTTGAGGCATTGCTCCTAAGAAGTACTTCCTTTTGCAATTTCCTTGTTCTCAGTTGACAATCGACGTTTTTTAAAGCACAAGCATTTTGTCGAGCGCACCACGTGATTTCGACAGGTATCGTTTACCTTGTACACATGTATCCTACCAAATTTGGATAGAAATGATGAGTACTGCTTGTAAAAAATCAAATGATTCGAGCTGTGCAGTGCCAAAATATTTTTGCAACGAGTTGTATTTAGACTAAATCGCGTAATTGGAATTGTTTTCCGTCGTAATGTACAGTATTAACGTTTAAAGTACGTTCTTGCGTGTTAAACCCAGATGGCTTAACTGTAATCCAACTTCCACTTTGTGATTTCGATCCCCTCGCTTTTGCTGTCAGAATGAAAGAATTTTGAGACGAGACTCTTAAGCGATCTGTTCATTTATGGAAAAGAAAGAAAGTTACGAGTTTTAAAGAGAAATTGACTGTTTTATAATTCTTATAGTCTCGTCTCAAATTTCTCTCGGCTTAGTTTTTTCACGCGAGGGGATTTAAATCGCCGAGGGAAACTTTGTGAAGCGCCTGTGTCCTTTTGAGTATCCGAATTGTTCGCTCTGAAGACTTCATTTTGTTTCCAAGGGATATGGGCTAGGTTCTGCTGTACGTTTCTAGTCTACTAATAAGATTTCTGCTTCAGCCTACAGACGAACTCCAAGCAGAAGTTTCGCCATCTTCGTATTCTTATTTAATACTTAGACAATTAAAGAATGTTCACGCGTGAAATGCACTTAATGCAAAACGTCTCCGAGTTGTAGAATGTAAACTGTGACTGCATTAATATTCTACTTGTCGGGGAAACTAAAGCTTTTAATTTTCAAAGATGTGGAATTCAGTTTAAAGCATTCACAGCTTAAGGAATTTAAATGCATTTGAAATTTACAGTGTTTTTGATTTAGGACGCTCAAAATTTCAGACGTTCCGAGTTTAAAGCACTCGAATTTAAAATCGTTTCAAATTCAAACTTTAAAGCACCAAAATTTGATTTAAGCAAGTTAGGAAATTTTCTATTTTCGAGGCGTCGAAAATTGAAAAGTTTCGAAAATTAAAAGCATTCAAGCTTAGAAGCATTTAATGTTAAAAGCGCGTGAAATGCAAGTTATTCAATATTTTAAAGTACTTGTACTTTTTCATATTTTCAAATTGTAATTTTAAATTATCAATTCGAATCGTACAAATTAGGTGGTTTATTAATTTAAAACCGTCCAGATTTTAGAAGTCTCATAATACAAATGAATTAAAACATAGCTTTGTAAAAGCGTTTTGAAATTCAAGGCATTAAAAATTAAAAGCATTTGAATTTCAAATTAGAATATTTACTTGAATTCGATTCTTGCAAAGTAGGTGGTTTTCGAATTTAAAAGCGTCAAGCTTTTAAAATGTTCAAAATACAAATAAATGGAAAAATTTCTTTGTAAAAGCGTCTTGAAATTGAAGGAGTTAAAAATTAAAAGCATTTGAATCTAAAATGAAAATATGTACTGGAATTCGAATTATGTAAGTTAGGTGGTGTTTTAATTTTCAAATGTCGAGATTTTAAAATGCTAAAATCCAAAGAATCTGAAACATTTCTTTAAAAAGGCGTTTTGAACTTCAAGTTATTCAAAATGTAAAAGTACTTGTACTTTTTAGTATTATAAAATTGTAATTTGAAATTATCTATTTGAATTCGAATTGTACAAATTAGGTCGTTTTTTGAATTTAAAAACATCACGATTTTAAAATTCTCAAAATCCAAAGAATTGGAAACATTTCTTTATAAAAGCGTTTTGAAATTCAACTTATTCAAAATTTTAAAGTGCTTTTACTTTTTGATATTATAAAATTGTATTTTTAAATGATATATCTGAATTCGAATTGTACAAATTAGGTGGTTTTTGAATTTGAAAACGTCAAGATTTAAAAATTCTCAAAATCCAATGGGTTGGAAACATTTCTCTATAAAAGCGTTTTGAAATTAAAGTTATTACAAATTTAAAAGTGCTTGCACTTTTTAATGTTATAAAATTGTAATTTAAAATCATTAAAAAACATCAAGATTTTAAAATTCTCAAAATCCAAAGAATTGGAAACATTTCTTTACAAAAGCGTTTTGAAACTCAAGTTATTCAAAATTTTAAAGTACTTTTACTTTGTGATGTTATACAATAGCAATTTAGGTGGTTTTAAAATTTAAAAGCGTCAAGGTTTAAAAAAATATTTAACCCAAATTAGAAAAATTTGTTGGTACAACTTTTTTGAAATGCAAGTGGTTCAAAATTGAAAATTACTTGTACTTTTTAATATTTTTAAATGCAAATTTTAAATAGTCTATTCGGATCGTACAAATTACTTGGTTTTTTTTAAATTTAAAAACGTCAACATTTTTAAATTCTTAAAATATAAACAATTTGAAACACTTCTTTGTGAAAACATTTTGAAATTCAACGGGTTAAAAGCATATGAATTTCAAATTAAAATATATACTAGAATTCCAGTTGTGTAAATTAGGTGGTTTTTAAAATTTTTAAACGTAAAGATTTTAACATTCTCAAGGTCTAAAGAATTGGAAATATTTCTTTGGACCCCCTTTTTTAAATTACCTATTCGAATCTTACAAATTAGGTGTTTTCTTTTTTAATTTAAGAACGTCAAGATTTTTAAATTCTCAAAAACCAAAGCATTGGAAACTTTTCTTTGTAGAAGCGTTTTGAAATGCAAGGCGTTAAAAATTAAAAGCACTCGAATTTCAAATTAAAATATCTACTGGAATTCGAATTGTGCAAATTAGGTGGTTTTTCAATTTAAAAAAGTCAAGATTTTAAAATTCTCAAAAACCAAAGATTTGGAAACATTTTTTGTACAATTTTTAAAATCGTTTCGTAATGCAAGTTACTCAGAATTTAAAAGAATTTGTCTAAATTCACGAACAAACACCTGAAAATAAAAGCGATTGAAACTCCTTCAAGTAAAAATAAAAATCAGAATATGAGCAGTCACAATGTAGAAAGTAACTCCAACGCTTCTTTGGAATTGATTATTTTTTTACGATTCAACGAATTTATAAAAACGACAAATGCCTAAATTTCGTTACAAGGAACAGTTGTAAGTTCGAGTGTGCGACCAAAGAAAGGCAACGTGCTGGCAAAGGAAACTGGATTTCTTTTCCGATCTTCATTTGTTAAATCTCTAACCGTACTCTGGAGTAGCGCACTTTGCTTTCGTTGGTTGTGCAGCGGTGCAAGTCATACTTACATTTAATTAACTTAGAGCATTGATGAGTGGGAAGAATTTTATTCTAGAGTGTTGATGCAAAGGCTTTTTTAGATGAATATTAGTGTATTCGATTTTGTATTGACTTTTTTACAGTTTTGTATTTTCAAAAGGCGAAAGTGTCCTCTTACAGGCCCAGAAGAGCACATTGCTCGCCTTTTGCATTTAGGATAGAACGTATATAGAGGTAAAGTTATTTTGTACACTCGTGTGCACAATGTTATGAAGGGAGGTTCAGTTCTCTGAGAGGCGAGTGATTCTCGATTAATTGAAAAGTCTGTATTTCACTTGGAGCGTTTTAAGTATAGTATTAGCTTTGATAAGAGCGGTTGCAGATCACGAATGCGATTCAGTAGTTTTTTTTGCTTTCTATGCGTTGTTTCCGGCCTCGAGCTCAGGTTGCTCTCAACGATATATTATTTTTTCTTATTCCACTGATTATTATTCGCATGATCTGCGGGTCTGCGAAACAATGCAAGGCGATGCGTAACATGACAAAAAATTTGTTTAATCCGTTTGACACAAAAAAAGGAGATTTTTCTTAATCGTGTAAAATGTAAATATAATATTATTTACTGCCATAACTAATGTTTAGTTTTAGGTGTCGATGGTAGTCGCTTACCGAAAGGTTTTGTTTCAAGTATTGCATTGACACGCAAAACACACGCTCGGTGTACATGACGAATGTACCATATTGTGACATCTATCTTTAGTTACGAACAAGTACAAAAAAAACTATTTTTCCCAATAACGCAGTTGTGATGTCTCTTACCAAATGAGGATACGCATGTAATCATCTTGAAAGGTGCAGCACTGCGAGTATGTGAGAGAGTGAGTGAGGATGGATGATTGTAAATTAATTTAAGTTGCTTCGATTAAGGCGAGAATGTGTGAACTGATGAGTAAATGGATAAAGATTAAAATGTGTCGAATAATTCAGGTTATCGACACGGAAATTATACAAATATTCTAGTGCATGTGACCGCGGCGATCACACTGACGACGATGATAATAATTATTGACACAAGTGAATAATACATGTATAAATAAAACTATTAATATACATACATACACTAAGAAAACACCCCTTTGACGAAAAGTCCCGATATTTGGGAAATTTCGACTAATTCGCCTGCCAACTCTATACCATTTTCAATGTTTATTGGCAGTGAAACAAACAACAGAAACTCGTGATTTATCCACTTGCAATACATGACTGCAAGACGAGTAAAATTTTAATCCACAAAGTACATTATATCATAAATGTCTAAAACTTGTATCATTGTAATTAAAAAGATATGTACCATAATCCTGATGTATGAAAAATAAATATATTGTATCATGATGGAATTTATCGTCTATCTTCCTTCATTAATTTCTTTCAGTCCGAGATTCACACATTCTGTGATATCACCAAATTTAAATCGAGCGTAGGACAAAAAACGATTTGGGTCAAAATTAAAAGGGTGAATTTATAAATACACAAAAAAAACATTAAAAAATTTGTTTCCTGTAGACACTCAATTTTCGCTACGAGGGCCTTCAAATTCTTCACAAGTGTTTTCAACATTATTAAAAAACAAGATTGACTTTTTATTCGAGAGATAACTTTTTAATTAACTTGATTTTAAATTTACCTTAACCTTTAAGAATAGACGTGATTTGATTTTTGCACTAACACATTTTAGGACCTGAGGTCTCACAGACCACAGTATATATTTATATCCAATTAAATAAGTAAAGAAGTTTTTGTTATCTAACTTATGCAAATATATTAAGGGACATGGGAAAAAGTAAGAAATTAATCAATTTCATGAAATTTTATTATTAATAATCTTTTATACGAGAGGGGGAGGGATCCACATATCAGAAGCATGGTGCGGTCTGAGAGACCGCACGTCCATACTTAAAAGTCAAACTCGGAACAATTTATTTCGAATTTAATAAATTCGGTTGTATTCAAGCGAACACTTTCACACACAAAAATTCTCAGTAAATTTCGAAAAGTGGACATTATGTCACAGTCCCCTCTGTGAACTACAAAACTTGGTTAAAATAGTTCAGTTTATTGATTAAATTCACTCCAGTTCCGCCAAATTCATTTTAATTCTTCTGAATTTACTTTAATTCAACTGATTTTTTGTGAATAATTTGAATCCCTTTGATTTATTAAAATGGGTTTGAATTGTTTTGGATTCTTTGCATTTTCTGAATTAACTTCAGTTCTACTAAATATGATTGCATTTTTTTAATTCTCTAGATTCTTTTAAATGTACTTGAATTCTTCTGAACTCGCGTATATACTTCACTTCAACTGAATTCAATTACATTTTCTATAATTATTTGGATTCTTTTGAATTCACTTGAATGTTTTTAAATTCTTTGGATTCTTTTACGTTACTAACTTTTTGTTAATACTTTTAAGTTCTTTGTATTCATTTTAATTCATTTAAATGCAGTTTAAGTCAATTGAATTCTTGTGAATTATCTGGATTCCTTTGAATTCACTTAAATTCTTTTATTTTTCTGAATTAATATTAGTTCTACTAAATGCGATTGCATTGTTAATTCTTCAGATTCTTTTGAATGGACTTGAATTCTCCTGAATGTACATATTTCAATTCAAATTAATTCAATTACATTTTGCTTAAGTATTTGGATTTCTTTTAATTCACTTGAATTTTTCGCATTCTTGTATGTTACTAAATTTTTCATAATATATTGAATTCTCTAGAATTCATTTGAATCCATTATATTCAATCACATTTTTGTGAATTATTTGGATTCCTTCGAATTCACTTATATTCTTTTTATTTTATTTTTTATTTTTCACAATTAATTTCAGTTTTACTAAACGCGATTGAATTGTTGTTAATTCTTTACATTCTTTAGAATGTACTTACACTCTTCTGAATGTACATATTTCATTTCAACTGAATTCAATTACATTTTTTTTAAATTGTTTGATTCCTTTGAATTCTTTGGAATTCACTTGAAATCTTCTGAATGTACTTTAATTCACCTGAATTTCATTGCACTTTTGTGAATTCTTTGAATTAATTTTAATTCTTTTGCATTTTTTGTATTTTTCTCCATTAGTTTTAGTTCTACTAAATGTGATTCTTGATTACTTGGATTCCTTTCAATTCACTTAAATTCTTTTGCATTTTTTTTCTCGAATACAATTGAATGTTTTTTCATTCCCTGCATTCATGCATTTTTTAATTCTTTAGAATTCCTTGTAATCTTTTGAATTCTTGAATTATTACTCATATGTTCATTTTCGCATTTAAAAAGAAACGGCAACATTTATAATATAGGTTTTTTCTTATACAAAACAGCACAAAACTTGACTTTGAAAATATAGTATAATACAATATAAGAATCTATACTCAGAAGAAAATTTCAAGATTTATAATAATCTTCCTATAATTCTTGAGTCCACAATACTACAAAACGCTCGTGCATACTTTTAAATTTTAACCAGCATTAAAAGTTGCACAATTTTTGCACTGACTTAAAAATTAAACGTACTAATATGCATTGAAAACGGTTCAATTTCAAAAAATTGAATAATAAAACTGTAAGCGTTCGGAGTTGAACTGGGGGGGAGGTCAAAATTCTTAGAAAGAAGCGTTACGTATTTTTCAAACAGCTCCTTAGAGTAAAAATTGAGAAGCTCTTCTCAATGTTTACTGTTTTAAAAACCAAAATTCTCTATTTCTCTTTGTCATATGTTAAACAAAGGTTCTATGAAATTATAGTATTCGTTTTTAAATAAACAGTTAAAAGAGGCAAATAATATAACTCTATTGTTTTAAATTCGCAATATTCTTATTTAGATATACCTAGTATCTAATTTGCAATAGTACACATCCTTCAATTGACTTTTGTTGAGAATTTACAAATATTAATTAACAATACCTATGTACAGGAATATGTAAGCTTTTTTCATATCCAAGCTTTTTTTCAAAGTATAACCAATTCTTAGTGAGGAGTAGGCGTGTGTCCATCAACATAGAAATTCCGCGTAGCCTGTGGCAATTGCAATTCGATACCATCTAATTCCTTCGTTAAAACAATTTGGCAGCCTAAAAGAAGATTATATTAAATACTGCATCCATTAAAATGGCAAAATGAACTCTATTTTGATGGAAATAAAACTTGAGCTTGACTTTACTGATTTTTTAAATGTCTGTTTTAAATTTTGAAGCAGAAAACTTCTTGTTTAAAATATTCTTACCTAATCTTGAGTTTTCTTTTAGAAACGGAGCTATGTCAAGTAAATCGTCTTCTTCTTCCTTCGCCGGTGGAAGTTTATCTAGATAATCATGATTGACATATACGTGACACGTTGTGCAAGCGAGAGAAGCTTCGCAAGCTCCTTCCATTTCGACTTCATATCTATGAGCTAAATATAAAGCATTGTCTCCAACTTTCCCTCTAACTGGTATCCTTTTGCCACATTTATCTATATAAATAACGTTTACCCTGGAAAGTAAATTATTAATTTATTATTTGTTTTTTAAATTTCATTCATTTTCAGAGATTTTCTTCGCGAGCTTATTGACTTTTCTGACTAAAGTATAGAAAATTATAAAATTTGATAGATTGTCTAACCAGACAAAACATGATATTGAATAAAATTCTATACATTGAGGGAAAATTCAATCAAAAGAATCCTATACTTTTCTATCGTCATATTTTCATTATGTCTCTATCAAATTTTACCTACACAGAACTTGTATCAAGTCCTGTTTCACAATTGTGGAAATTTCTATTAAATTCTGTCCATCGAGAAATCTTATACTTTTCTATCAAGAGATTCTCATTAAACCTCTATCAAATCTTATCCAAAAAGAACTTGCATCCACAATTTCGTAAATTTCTATCTAATTCAATTCATCGAGCAATCTTATACTTTCCTGTCAACAGATTCTCATTTAAACTCTATCGAATCTTATTATGGCACATTTTCAACAATCTGGGAAGATTTTATCCGAACACTATCCGTTGAGACATTTTATACTTTCCTAATAAAATGTTCTCATTGCATATAAGATTTGATAGTTTTAAAAACAATATCTTGGTAAAAAAGTATAAGATTTTTCAAGGAGTAGAATTCAATAGATATATTCCAGGTTCTGATACATAGGATTTGATACAAGTCTGAGTAAAGGAATTGCTGGGACGCTAGCCGATTTTTTTTATTTACAGTTTCTCCACTTTTTTGCAATAATTCGTTCAATATTTTATTATTATTTACACCTACATTGATATTCCTATAATCATGAAAAAAATAAAGGAAAATAATTATAGGTCTACACTGAATTTCCTATAATATTTTTTCATAAGAGGATAAAGATATGAATCTTCAGAAAAATGTAACTTTCCACTGAACATAGGCGAAATAGGGACAAAATTTTAAAAATAAGTATTATAATTGCTGAAAAAAGTATCAAAACTTATAGAATTTGATAGACCCTCTACCAAGAGAAAACATGAAAGTTCAATTAATTTAAATAAAATTCTATACGCACATTTGATAGAAATCCTAAAAAGTTGAATCAGACAAATTACACGAATTAAATTCTATCAGCAGATTTGATGGAAATTCTCTCTAATTCAATCAAAAGAAAATCACAAATTAAAATCCATCAGCACATTTGATAGCCCTTTCTACCAAATTCTATCAAATCTTATCATTACAAGATTTGTATCAAATTCTATATTATGGAATTTAGGATATTTCTATAAAATTATATCTGTTGAGAAATAGTATACTTTTCCATCAACAGTTTTGCATTGGAATTCTATGAAATCTTATCCAGAATATTCTATATTTCTATCGCATTTTATTCTTTGCGTAATAGTTTATTTTTCTACCAACAGCATCTCATTGAAACTGTATCAAATCTTAATGGCTCCTATCTTGTATCAAATTCTATATTCCAGAATCCTGAATATTTCTATCAAATTCTATCTGTTGAAAAATCGCACTCTTTTCTATCAACAGTTGCTCATTGAAACTCTATTAAATCTAATCTTCATAGAAGTTTCGGAAATTTCTATCAATTCTATCCATCGAGAAATCTTATACTTTTCTTTCAAGAGATTCTCATTAAAATCCTATCAAATCTTTTTGATACAGAACTTGTATCAAATCCATTCACAGTGATGTAGAAAAGTCCGAGAAAAATTAAAATTAGTTAAATACACAATTTTTATATGTTTAACGTCGTTATCATAAATATTTCTTTCCAAGATTTGTCATTTCTTCCTTACTATAATTAATACTTTCAATGTAAATTTAAAACTACACTCTTCAGTAGAGCGAAGTAAAGATGCTAAAATTAATCGAATCGTTTGAGCTGAGGGATAACAATTTGCGGGTCGACATCCAAAACAACTAAAGAAAAACATGTTTTTTGGATAGTTTCGAACCTGAAATTTTTTCAGCTTGAACCAAAGAAACATGTTATTATTTTTTATTCATGGCAAACTTTTTTTCCGCGGTGTTTATAACGTTCCAAAATCGCAAAAAAAAAATGAAATCCCACAAATCCTAAATCATGAAAATTTTTTTTTTCCGAAAAAGCAAAATGGTAAAATATTTCTTTGGTTCAAGCCGAATAAATTTCAGGTTCGGCATATTCAACTTTTTTTTAAATGTGTGCACATGACTCAATCCAAAAAAAAAAACATGTTTTTGCACATTTTTAAAAAAGTTGTTACTGAGCAAGAAATTTATTTTTAAATTTCGTAATTTTTTATTATTGTTCACTGTTAAAGGCTGTAAATATAACAAATTCGTCATAATTTTTCAACCAATAGGAAACATTCTGAATTTGAAGTCTTTAAATTTTACTGATTTGCATTTTTGTTTTTTTTTCATTTTTGTCGAATGCCAATCCACAAGTTTGTTTCCCCTCAATCAAACGTAGAATTTGATAAAAGTCTTGAGCAGTTAATAGATGATAGAGTTTAAGTGAGAAAATATTGACAGAAAAGTATAAGATTTCACGATGGATAGAATTTGCGGGACCACGTGGGACACTGCCCACAAAGATGATTATTCATTTTAATATACGTTCAATTAAAAGCCTTTTTTAACCCCGGTGAAACAGAGGCCTACTCACTACTGAAGTATCATTTAAGTGCTTTAGCATGAGTATGTATACCACGGACGTCTTCACTTCACTGGGTATGACCTGTGAAAAACTTTCTTCACTATAATGTGGGTTTAGAGTCACTGTATGAATTTAATCAGATCCAGTGATAAACCGAGGCTGCATTTGACTTTATTTAGAAGTACTCGCATTTGCCTGGATGTTTGGCTAGGGGAAAGGAAACCTGCAGAAAACCATCTTCCCGAGTGGTCGGGTTTTCGACTGTCGAGTTTGAAAGTAGACATTCGATGCATAGGAATCATTGAGCAGATGGTCACCCATCCGAGAGCTATCCGCGCTCGAAATAGTTTAATATCCGCGAATTTTTCCGAGTCGACATTCTAGTCCAGACGCCAACACCATTTCTGTCGGATCGACGAGGTCCATTCCATTTTTTTCTGGATTCTTATGTAAAATGTTCTCCAGAATCCAAAACTGTGTAGCAGAACTCTGGCAAATGTGCCTTTCTCGAGACATTCGCAATTAAACATTTTTTTTATAAACGTTACATTAGACATTTAAAATTTGCAATTTGGAAAATTTTTTTCTTCTTTTGTTAGATAAGCTCATGTGAAACAATAGTTGTTCAGGCATTTTTTCGCTCTGATTGATATTCAATGCACGAAGTCAATTAACGCGTAAAATAAGTGACAATAAATACTTTTATCAATAACCGAAAAAGTATTTCATGAATGCCAAAAAATGTAACACTATTTCAAAAGTACCAACTGGAATAAACATTTTTATAATGAATACTGTTCATCTAAACTTAATAATTTACAAGATAACAGAGCTTTTGTTATAAGTCATTTGATCGCGTTACAACAAATAGTCATTTTGCATGTTGTGTTAGAGAAAAAATTCCTGCGAAAAAATATACTTATCTACTTGATGAATACAAGTATATCTGAAATTATCAATGAATTGTTTAATTTTATGCAAATTAGGATGATTCTTTAGTTCTCTCGCTTTGAATTGATTTAACTCTTTCGGAAAAAGTAATAAAGGTCTAAAAATTGATGTACTCATTCTTTGAAGTTGTACCAAAATGATGATTTGGTCCAAAATTGCAAAATTTAAATATATGGATCTGTAAAATTGTTTAAATTTTGAGCGACTATTTCTGCTTCTGCGTGTGATAGAAAGACGGGGAAAAATCTGAAAATTTTAGGAAATTACTACGAATGCAGTCATATAAATTAATTTATTGTTGTTTTATTCGTTGAAGAGTTATTAAAATCTATTTTTTTGGGGAGGATGACAATAGACCTATTAGTAATGCAGTAAACTTGGCAGTAGGCGGTCAACGAATAAAAGAACAAAAATTTTATTGGTATGACTTCATTCGTAGTAATTTCCTAAAATTTTCAGATTTTTTCCCGTCTTTCTATTACACGCAGAAGCAGAGATAGTCGCTCAAAATTTAAACAATTTTACAGATCCATATATATTTAAATTTAGCAATTTTGGACCAAATCATAATTTTGGTACAACTTCAAAGAATAAGTACGCCAATTTTGACACC
Source organism: Andricus quercusramuli (assembly GCA_932178445.1). Lineage (NCBI taxonomy): Eukaryota > Metazoa > Arthropoda > Insecta > Hymenoptera > Cynipidae > Andricus > Andricus quercusramuli. Next base: position 346,164 of record CAKNXH010001180.1, read on the forward strand.
TTTATTACTTTTTCCGAAAGAGTTACATCAATTTAAAACGAGCAAATTAAATAATCATCCCAATTTGCATAAAAATAAACAATTTATTTATAATTTCAAATACAATTGTATTCATCAAGTAGGTAAGTATAGTTTTTCGCAAGAATTTTTTCTCTAACACAAATTCGGTCAATGCAAAATGACTATTTGTTGTAATGCGATCAAATTACTTATAACAAAAGCTCTGTTATCTTGTAAATTATTGACTTTAGAGGAACAGAATTCATTGCAAAAATGTGTATTGCAGTTGGTACTTTTGAAAGTGTTACTTTTTTGTCATTCGTAAAATACATTTTTGGTTATTGATAAAAGAATTTATTGTCACTTATTTTACACGTTAATTGACTTTGTGCAATAAATATTAATCGGAGCGGAAAAATGCCTGAACAACTATTGTTTCTCATGAGCTTATCTAACAAGAGAAGAAAAAAAAATTTTAAATTATAAATCTTTAATGTAACGTTTATAAAAAAATAATTAATTGCGAATATCTCGAGAACGGCACATTTGCCAGAGTTCTGTTACACAGTTTTGGGTTCTGGAGATCATTTTACATAAGAATCAAGAAAAGAATCGAATGGACCTCGTCGATCCCATGGAAATTGGGTTGGCGTCTGGACTACTCATCGCGCAGCGATAATGTAATGTAAAGTGATGTAATGTAAAAGTAATGTAAGGCTGTGGAAATTTCTAAAATTGCCGATACAGAATTAAAACGGATTGAAAAGTATTACATTTTTTAAATCAAATCCTATCGAACGTTTTCAGCAGGGAATATTATTAGATTTTCTCAGATCAATATTCTACTATAACAACAACAACCTATTAATTTTTGTTAGTAAAATTATTACTGTGTACATGGACTTGAATATTGTCAATAACAAAAACTGCGAAACAGCACACACAATAATTTATAATGTTAGAAAAGGTTTTGTTTACCCACACTTCATCCTCGGATTTAGGGTCCTGCATCTCGTATTCCCCATGGGAAAGCCCTTTAAAATAGACATAAATTATGTATATATGTCCAAATTTGACAAATAAAATAGGTGTTTTTAAATTACTACTTCGCGCCATGCATGTTCAGGATTATATATGACAACTTACATGAAGATGTGTGAAAATTAAGATTTGTGACTTTCATTGCTTTAATTACGGGCGACATTTTCATATTTACATTCCTTAATAAGAGAAAAGGGCGCAACACAAATGACATTGTGCTGGGTTTTGCCGAAGACGTTTTTATTATTAACTGGACTTAACCTCAAAACTCATGAAAATCATATACACAGTATTCACCGGTGTGAACTGTGAGGGTGTGATTCACACACACACCGTGTGAAGCTAAAGCGCAGTGAAGCGTGTAAAGAATATGACGGATGTGAGATGTGAGGCTCTCGGTAACTAACGGAAAATTACGTATTCTATCAAGACGATTTGGAGCAGTATGTGATAAAATGTTTTTGGATCCGGAGATTAAGGCCTTTTTGTTATGAAACTGGAATGAAAATCCAAGAAATATAGAAATCACGTACCGTCCCGCCTTAAATTTAAAATATGAAGCGCATGCGCTTACCACTTTCTGCACAGAAATATTCCTCATTGGATAACTTTGATACCACGAACCAATCACGATTCGTTACCAAGGAGACGAATGAACTTGACTTTATCTACATCCATAATGTGATGTGAGTTTGGCATTACGTCGTCCATGTGAGTGATTTCATGATTTCTTCGCCCTCGTTGTCTCAATTGTTTAACGTTTTTCTTCTCTCTATCGAAAGTTGAATACAGATTTATACCTCGTGATTACTGCGCGAAATATTTTACCGAATTTCTGCTGTTAAAAATCACTGAAGCAAAATGTCAGCAATCAGTTTATTGAATCCGAAAGCCGAATTTGCTAGAGCTGCTCAAGCTCTAGCAATTAATACTTCGGCTGCAAAAGGTATCCAGGAAGTAATGAAAACGAATCTAGGGCCGAAGGGAACCATGAAAATGTAAGTATTCTTAATTTTCAGTCTTGAAAATACCTTACTTTTCATGGAAATGATTTTGTGAGACACGAATTTGGCATGTGCGCGACTGTTTTCTTCTCTGTCTCACTCCCGGTTATCGACTTCCATTCAGTTTAGTGCGAATACACTCCTTTTATGGCAATCGTACTTATTCGTTTCTTTCTTTACAGATTTAAGAACCTATGCAAATTAGAAAAAAGATTCGCTAAGGAATATTTTTGTTTTATTTTTATTAAATGATACAAATTTTAAATATTTTTGTTTAAATCTTCAAATTAAATGATAAAATTCAGGGGGAATTAATATATATGTATATTTTTTTGTGTTCTTCATTTATTATAGATATTAATGAAAATGAGATAACCAATATTCCTTAATTATAACCTTTTAGAGTTTCTGTTATTTATTATACAATTATTACTATTAATTTATTCATTTCTTAGGTCGATACTATTCTGCAAGAATAATGTTTATAATGTCTATATAATATTTTTTATATAATTTTTTATTTTATTCCATTATTTTATTTCACTGTATAATGGCTAAATTATTTTTATATGTAGTTTATAAATTATGATCTAAATTATTCGGTTTGTTTCATAATTGTCATCTGTACTGCCTTGTATGAATTCAATTCAGGGCCATCTCGGAATTAAAAATCGACTCTGGAAAAATGTTTGAAGCCGGCCCAGCTACATTTTTTAATTGTTCAATTAGAATTTTTTTGAAAATCCCATGATTACAATTTTAAAATGTTCAATTTTGAGAACTGCAAGATTCATTTGAAAATTTTCGAAACAAATTATTGTTGCAGTTAGATTGCTTTATCTTGAAGTTCTTTTTAAAACTTCAAATTTAAGATTGTTTGGTTTTGAGGCCCTAAATTTGAAGACATGAGAATGCCAATTGGATAAGTGCCAATTTTTGGTAATTCTGTCTTGAACGATTTCAAGTAATTTAGAACTCTATTTACCGATACATATTAGGAATATTTAAAAATCATTTGTCCTTTCACTCGAAAAAAATAATTTTAAAATTACATGAGAATTGCAACTGGATAAGGGCCGTTTTGTTGTTCCAACCTCAAACACAGAAAATAAAAATAATAAATGTGTTCACTAGGGTGGTTCTTATTTATACTTCGTGGATTTTTTTTCTTAAATTTCTCTGCTCTCGGGCGCCCCCCCCCAGTTTGGTTCGGAGGGAAAAAAAAAATGTTCAAATTAGAGCAAAATCGATTAATATTTAGGAGTCGCGCAAAGACCATAACATTTCCCATTGATTTAACATGGGAAGTAGTCAGCTTTTTGTAAATCTAATATTTAAACGCGATAAAATGTTACAATTAATTCCGTGTTTTAGTATATTGTTCAGAATTTGTCAGAGAATAAGAATCAGTCATAAATTTTGAGGTTGAATAATTTTAAGCCACTAATATTCAATATTTTAAACAATTTTTAATTTGTTTAAACATTTAAGAGTATTCTTAAAAAGCAAAGTAGAACATAAAAATATTTCAGTCTTTCGAAAAATAGCACACAAAAATATTTGAACAAAAAAATTGTTTAAAAAATTGCAATTTGTTTAAACATCCACGATTATTCATAATAAACAAATTAGTACTTAAGAATATTTAAATTTGTCGAAAATTCAGTGATATAAAAGGTTTCGCCTGTTTTTTTAGGTAAAATATATTACTGAACAAATACGTATTATTTAAATAATTGTAAAATTATTTAAACAAATTATTTTATTGTTATTATCGATTAAATAACTCATAATGTCTAGAAAATACGTTCATTTCGCGAGTTAACTGAAAAAAACAAATGTTTAAACAAATTAAAAATTGTTTAAATAATTGAATATTAGTTAACAAATGACTGGGTATTCGTAAATTACTGATCAATGATTATTAATTCTTTTTAACTTTTAAAAGCGTCAGTAAACCGCAATATTACGTAAAATTCACATTTGTCACTTATGGGGTTTTCTTTGGGGACCCATAAGAGTGGCTTAAAATTATTCAACATCAAAATTCATGATTGATTCTTATTCTCTGATGAGTTCTGAACAATATATTAAAACACGGAATTATTTGTAACATATTATCGCGTTTAAATATTAGATTTACAAAAATCTGACTTTTTCCCATGTTAAATCAATGGAAAACTTCATGGTCTTTGCGCGACCCCTAAATATTAACCGATTTTGCTCAAATTTGGAGGAGATTTTTCTTTGGGCATTCAAACAAAACTGCGGGGGGGGGGGGTGAGAGCAGATAAATTCGAGAAAATAAATCCACCAAGTATAAATAAGAACCACCCTATTGTACACGTTCAGGGAAAGCTCCTGGAACGTTCCAAAGGTTTCCCCGGAACTTTTCTGGAATGTTCCATGTTATTAGTGTACTAATTCTAATATGAATGAACAATGAACAAGAAATACTTTTTCACTATCAGAAATAATTCAATGAATTAAATTGAATATTATTCTTATTGAATTTTTAATTGACACGACAAAATCATGGTTAGCACTTAACCCGTAAACGTTTTTTCGGCACCTTCAACCCGTAAACCTGGGTCGTTCACGTCCAGCGCATTTTTCAATAATTTGCACTGATAGGAAAAATCTGAAAAAATTCAGGGATCACAACTGAAGTCTCTACTCAACAAACATGCAAAAGACTTTTAGATAAAAATAAATTATTTAAACAATTTTTGTAAATAAACAAAATAAAGTCGAAGAGATGCTGTGTTTTCTTCAAAAAATCATAACTTTTGATCTAATTAAACAAATTAAAAAATTAAAAAAGAAAATTAAATTTCAAACATGCGCCTTTCAAGAAAAAAATAATAAAATTTGCTACCACAAAAATAAATGCTTAAGTTTTAAAGGTGAATATTGGGATATTTCATGGAAATAAGAGTTTTCGAAATAATGAAATTTTCGGACCTACAAACGTTTATATTTATTTAAAATGGTTAAAAAAAAGTAAAAAATACGTAGTGTACTATACATTTTTATAACTCTAAACAAAGTAAAAAATTGCTAATTTATAATACTTCCGTATTACACTAGAGTCCCACTATAGTAGTTCCCGAGATAAGGGACAAGGCGGTCCAAGGGGACGAGATGGAGCCGTTTGTAAGGTCAGCGGAGTTGCCATGTTTAGGGTTCGGCGCTGTCAGAAGCCACATGAATGAAAGAGAAGAAGAACGGTTTGGAGAGTCCCGAGATAGTGTGAAGCGATGAAGGGTACTCCCGAGACGGCTACTATAGAGGGACTCTGATGTATTCTAAGCAAGTCTATGCTCCTCGCAAACAGGCTTGCGGCACCTAACACAGCAGAAATGCGTTTTTATGTCGCGCTCAGTCACAAAAAAAAACATCTTTTCCGTTTTTCCATTTTGTCGGTTCCTAAAATACTTGTTTCCTGTCGCGAAGAACGCGCTGTACATCATCAGATGTACGTTGCTCCATTTTGAGTTCTATGACCAAAATTATTATTTAGTTAGCATTAGTATGTTCAAATGCGTTAAAAAAACGTTATAAAGTAAAAAATAATCAAATACTCGCTTGCAGAAAAAACAACTGATTCCGGTAAACCTGGGTCGTTCGTGTCCTCCTCAGACTTCGTTCTATCACCACAAAGAGTAAACGTGAACTAGAGACCTGCCTTCTGGCCCTTAGGTCCCCCTCCTAAATAACTTTTTTTAGGACAGGGTAAGGTCCGCATCCCTCTCGCAGTCACAGAGTAACTCAGTCAATTAGTTTCCGCTCGGACACGAATGACCCGGGTTTACGGGTTAAGTGTTAGATTTGGCATAGAACGGAAGTTGGAGAGAATTTGACTTCATTTTGTGTGTGTTATCATATTGTTACCCCTGTTAGCATTTAAAATATGCAATGAGTTTTCCTCCAAATTGGCGTCCTCATGCAACGTTGCCAAATGACATGTCAATTTTTGTAACAAGTTGAGTTTATAACATTTCAAAATGAATTATTGCCCAATAATCGGTGGTGAGTTTTCAGTTTATTAATTTGTTCTTATATTTTAGTATATCTCCGATTTGTATGATTCTATTAGGTTAGGCCTAGAAGATACAATGTTTATTTAAAAACTTATATTTTCTATACAAGATCAAATTGAAACAAAAAATTAAAAACCTTGTATTTACTCGCGAAACGGCGAAATCCTCGAAAATTCTAAATTGAATATTCACAGGCTGGTGTCAGGGGCTGGAGACATTAAAATCACCAAGGACGGTAACGTTCTGCTCCAAGAGATGCAAATCCAACATCCAACAGCTTCCCTCATAGCCAGAGCATCAACAGCTCAAGATGATATGACCGGCGACGGCACCACTAGCACAGTTCTACTTATCGCAGAACTCCTCAAACAAGCAGAGCTCTACATTTCCGAAGGTCTTCATCCAAGGATGCTCACTGATGGTTTCGAACTCGCAAGAGCCAAATCCATCGAAATCCTCGACTCGTTGAAAATCGCTGCTGAACCTTCCCGAGAGATTTTGGTTGATGTTGCAAGGACTTCTTTGAGAACCAAAATCCATCCCAGCGTGGCTGATAGACTGACGGAGATTTGCGTTGATGCTGTACTGAACATTCGCCAAGAAAATGATCAGATCGATCTCCATATGATTGAGATCATGGAGATGCAGCACAGAACTGCTTCCGATACGACTCTCGTAAAAGGAATTGTTATGGACCATGGATCCAGACATCCGGACATGCCCAAGAGAGTCGAAAATGCTTATATCTTGACATGCAACGTCAGCTTGGAGTACGAGAAGAGCGAGGTGAGTGAAAATTATATTTGAGAAGAAGTGAGAAATAAAATAGATTTGTGACTTTCATTGATGCAAATGTTGTATAGAAAAATATTAGAGCAGTGCCTGACTAAGGTGGCGCCCTGATTCAGAGGGGGACTTAGATGTTTGCCCTCCCAAGGCCAAACTAAAATTTGTCGCTCCTGGATTCAAGTTCAAGTTTGCTACCAATTTGACAATCATCCTCCTAAAAATTTGTCGCCCCTTTTGAATTTTCATTGCTAGCTTTTTTCTATTACAGACTTGTCAAACCAAATAAAGGTGAAAAAAGTAAGTCAAGACAGACTTGTACTACAATACTAAAAAATGCTAAGGCGCACCTAGAACTTGGCTGTTCGTTTTGAATTTTCATTACTAATTTTTTGTAATACAAGCACAGAATATTTGCTTTTTGAGGCATGTATAGCGTGCGAAAAGTGACCACTTCGGAAATCGTGGTAAAAAGTATTTATAAAAGGACTATTTCTAGCTTCTGTGCTTGCGCTCTTTGAGCAAGACTATTTTTTCTAGATGTTACGCTTGCGCATTTCGATTCAAAATTACTTTCCATGATTGGACGAGCTCGAAGTCATGAGTGACCATAAATGTCTGATAAATTGCCGGAAATTTTCGGTAATTTATAAATTTTCGGGAAGTTTTTCGATTCTTGTCGAAAAGCTTTGGATACCTTAAATATCCAACAATTCAACATTTCAAAAAATATCGTTTGAAACAGGTGCTGAAAGAACGCAGTTTTCACTCTTGTGAAGTTGGCAGTACTTGCCATCGGCTCATCTTCGGGTCGTTCTGACTCGTCTTTGGCTTGCCTCTGACTCGTCTACAACTCCCCTTAGATTTGCCTCTGGCTTGTACAGCAAACTTCACATTCATGTGGAACTGCTTACTTTCTGTCCTTGTAGCACAATATACTATTTTCGATAGCAGAGTTGCCAAACAAAAAAAAGGCACTACCAGTGAAGACAGACTTGTTCTGCAATACTAAAAAACAAAGCTAAGCCATCGAGCCGCCCCTAAAAATGGTCGTTCTTTTTCCATTTTCATTGCAGTTAATATATATTACAGAAATATTAGGCACACAGCATTGGATCGTGTCGTGCGCACGACATGATAAAAACGCAAAAACCAAAAGAGGTTTGGTTAAAATGTATAACATCGTGTTATAGCTACAAGCAGCTGTCGTTTTTATACTTTTTAGTTTTATTGCAGAAACTAGGAACCTATTTTTCTAAATACAACTTTGAAAACTCGCGGTCTTGCACTATTTTCCAAATTTATAGTAATTTAAGGGTTGCAAAACAAATCAAAATACTATACTGATTTTGCTTTTAAATTTGGTGTCGGTGAGAAACCAAGTAATCGGATTAAAATAGTAAAAGAAAAACTCAAAAAGTGAATTGAGAAATATGTCGCGGAACAAATTTTTAAAATAAATATTTTGGTTTGAAAAGGGGGTATCAAGGATAATAATCACGGTGCTGTAGCCTGCGATTTTGTACAAGCGAGTGCGCTATGCATATCCTAGAAAACTTGAAGATTTCAGATGTCCCGATTTAGGACAGTTTCGAGATTAGACTGTACTAATTTTTTCGACTGCAGAGTTGTCAAACGAAAAAAAAGACAATAAAAGTGAAGTCAGACAGAGATGGTCTTTTGAAACTTTAAATTATTTTTTCCGTACATATATCCTTTTTTTTAATTTTGCTTGCTTTATTCTCAAAATACCTATTTATTTGACAAAATCATTTTTGGATGTGCCGACGGGTATTTCCGCCTTCTAACGTATGACCAGTCCGCCAGTGTATATTAAGGGACTTGATGATTTTTACAAACTGTACCGGATTGTAGGGCATTCCACAAAATCTTTGGGAATTGAAGAGAGTTGGTTAAATGGAATACACAAAAACAGAAAATATTTAAGCGTTTTCAAAGGGTGATAGGGATGTTAGAAAATTTGAAAGAGAACAGGAAATTTTCAGGGATTTCAAGAGAACGGTATTGGTTTTTTCTAGGTCAACAGTGGCTTTTTCTACAAATCAGCTGCAGAACGTGAAAAGCTTGTATCAGCTGAACGAGAATTTATCGATAATCGAGTGAAGAAAATCATCGAGCTGAAGAGAAAAGTTTGCAACGGAACTGACAAATCGTTCGTCATAATTAACCAGAAGGGTATCGACCCACCGTCCCTGGATATGCTTGCTAAGGAAAATATTGTAGCTTTGCGTCGTGCTAAACGCAGAAATATGGAACGCCTGTCACTCGCTTGCGGAGGTGTTGCTATGAATTCTGTTGATGACCTAAAAGAAGAACATCTCGGCTGGGCCGGGCTTGTCTACGAACACGTATTGGTACAATTGACATTTTATCCGCTTCATCAATTTATTTTCTTCACTTTTTTCAGCTTTTGGAATAATTGAAATTATTTTTCAGGGAGAAACAAAATACACTTTTGTAGAAGAGTGTAAGAAACCAACATCTGTCACGATTCTCTTGAAGGTAAGTACTAAACAATGTCGTTTTGAAATAATAATAAAGGATTCTCCTATTTACAATCGCTTTTTGCGTTTTTTCAGGGACCGAATAAGTACACTTTGGTGCAACTGAAAGACGCAGTTCGCGATGGTTTGAGAGCAATCAAAAACACGATTGATGATCATGCCGTCATCCCTGGTGCTGGAGCTTTTGAAGTTGCTGCAAGCCGTGCTTTGCATCAGTACAAAGACGACGTTAAGGGAAAACAGAGATTGGGAGTTCAAGCTTACGCAGATGCTCTGCTAATTATTCCAAAAACTCTCGGTAAGATTTTAAAGATTTCACAAAGATTTCAGACGATTTTACAATGATTTTAAATATTTCACAAAAAATTCTAAAGATTTTAAAGATTACAAATAATGTCAAAGATTCCCAAATATTAAAAAATATTTCAGAAGTTTTCGCAAAGGTTTAATAAATTTCACGAATTTCACGAAAGCTTGTACTGCAGATTTGAAAAGTGATTAACCCCTCGTAATTCTGCGTGTCTTTTATTAAAAATAACATTAAATTCTTTTACAGCTGTGAATAGTGGATTCGATGCTCAGGATAGTATCGTGAAGCTTCTTGAAGAGGCAAAAGTTTTGGGTGAACCAGTGGGTTTAGATCTTTCATCGGGTGAGGCCTTGAAACCTGCCGATGCTGGCATTTACGACAACTATATCGTGAAGAGGCAGATCATTAATTCCTGGTAAGACTAATAGTAATTTTAGTTACTTGAATTTGTATTGGATTATTCTTTCTAAAAATTACACTGCACTACATATGGATATTAAAAATATTTTTTTGTTTTTTCAGCACTGTGATCGCCAGTAATCTTCTTCTCGTAGACGAAATTATGAGAGCTGGATTATCTTCGCTAAAAGGCTAACAAGATTATTAATTAATACGTATTATCTAATCGTGCATTTTTTTGTTTTCGTCGCATTCATTAACAGCTTTATACATTTGATACTGTTTAATTAAAAATCAAACAATTTGTATCGTTCAAGCTTAATAAAATATTTCGTTCGTTAGCAGGCCTGGTTGTTTAAATTTTATTTAAATTAAACCTAAACTTAGACTTCCTTTTGAATGAAAAAACGTGTCAAAATTGTTCACATAAATCAAATATCACAGGGTGTCCAGCAAAATTTCGTTTTCAAATTCCCGGATTTCCCGGATCGGAATTGATATTTTTTCCGATTTTCTGTTGCGATATAGGTGTCTGAATTTTGCACATTTATTACAAGGCCAGTTTCGGGGGTTGCCTCGCAGTGGCCGTGGCACTAAATTAGTCATTGGAAACTTAAACAGTCAGGGCTGTATGAGCCATTTCTGTTGGGTTTTCTCTCGCTTGCTGCTCTCCCGTACTGCCCGCTTTTATCGCTCTCTACTGGTGGCGACGCATTGTTGACATTGCCTGTGCGCAGAGAAACTGCGTGGGCCAGAAGTTCTAGAAAGAACTAAATCAGTCGGCCTTATATTGGACTTCGTGTGTACTTTTAAACCAATACCGACTGCATTAGCTGCGCGGCGAATCTTGACTCGGGAAGAGTCCTGATGTCAAGCCATTTCGGTGATAGCACCGGATGTTTGAACATCTGCGACGTATGATTGAGTTGTGTATTCGCTGCGCTTTAACTAATGTCGAGCGGGAAGTTTGACGCCGAGGAAGATTGTGTGCATTCGATGAGTGGGGTCGAATGTTTGCTTTCAAGCTCGACTGTCGGAAAACCAGCAGAACTCGAGAGGTGCTTTTCTGCAGTTTTTCTCTTCCCAGACCAAATCTCCAGGCAAATACGAGTACTTCTAATTAAGTCGAATGCAGCCGTGGATTATTACTGGTTGTAATTAAATTTATACAGTGGTTCTAAGTCAACCCTGGTAAACAAAATCACAGGTCCCTACCCAGTGAAGTGGAGTCGTACCGCGGTATATGTACTCGTGCTAAAGGACTTGAATGATACTTTAGCAGCGAGGGTGCTCCTTGTATAGACCTCAGTCTATAGAGAAATGGTTAAAGAGCTTGGAGGAGATGGGACGGTTTAACTCAAATGGAAAATATAAAAAGGGCGAGGAAGGGGGAGGGGCATATACACGCTCAGGTGGAGAAAAGGGAACGGTAATTGATTAGATATGATAGTGGACGAGGAGGACATTAGGTGGAGTAGAGTGTAATAACAAATGTGGCTAAGAAGAAAGGAAAGGTAAAAAGAGCAGGAAGAGGGTGAATGGAAGGAAAAGGTCAGGAATATCAAAATTGGACAGGGAAATGTAAACGAGGAGATGGAAATGATGAGAGGAGAAATAAAAATAGTAGTGTGCGAAGCGAAGGAGGGTATAGCAGTGGATGGGATGAGAAATATGTAAAGAGAGGAAGGAAGTGAGAAAGGAATGAGAAAAATTGAAAAACGGAAAAGTAGTGGAGAAGAATATAGGAGAAAAAGGAAAGTGCATACTGAGTTTTGCGATAAAAAAAGAGGAGGAAAAGAAAAGTTTTGAAGAAGAGGCGGAGAAGGTTAGGACGGAAGAAGAGGTTTGTAAGGTAGTGAATAGGCAGATAAAGAAGGACAAGAGTAAACGAAGATATTGAGATTGTACAATGGAGAAAATATTGTATGGAATTGTTAGGAGGGGTAGAGAGGAAAGTTAGTAAAGGAGGAAGATATATGGTTAGGGAAGAGATGAAAAAGAGGGCATAGCAATGGAAGAAATAGTCAAGGTGTCAGGAATAATTAAAGATGGAAAGGCACCTGGTATAGCAAAGGGGAGGAGGTTAGAGAGGAAAGAGACACTAAGGGAAAGGAGTGAAAGAATTGAAGAGGATTTGACCTGGAGAGAGAAAGGGGAAGTGGATTATCGAACAGAGAGCATGGATAGAGAGAAGGAACGGAGCACGGGTGCCCTGAGGTTAATTTTTTTCGAAAGTCTTGTCACTTCGAAAATCATTGCAGATCTAGATTCTAGATCATTTTTTACGTTCAAACACGCAATGAAGGAAATCGCAGATAGTGCCGTCTTTTTTTAAGGCCACTTTGAAAAAAAATTGTTCACAAATTATAATACTTTTTAAGACACATGCATGATTTCAGCCCTTTTCGACGCCTATGAAGCGGGGCTAAAGCTCCACTTTTTACTCCCTAGGGAGTAAAAAGTACTTTTTACTCCCTAGGGA